>CM019150.1:64493497-64503855 GCA_009733165.1 Naja naja
ACACCTGCCTGACTGCTAAACTTCTTCCTTTTCTTAAAGTTCAGTGAACTGCTTACCTTTATTTGGACATTCTGGACTTTTAAAAATGTTTTATCCTGACAATGGAGCCTGCAGAGCTCTGTAAAAGTCATCTTCTTTACTCTATACAATTCTTATTTGTATTTAGAATTCTACCATTTATAGCCCAACAGATCTGGAAGACCAGAGTGGAGGATAGTACTATACGCACTAGATGCTGAAAATAATTTGAAGCTCTTATTCTCTACCCAACTCCACATAATGCATTGAGATCTCTGGCAATCCGGGGGTACTAAGGGAGAAAGACAAGTTTAGTGATTTTTATTGCAGGTAATCATGTAAATTATTCCTTAAGGATGAATGAAATTAGCTAGCGAACCTCTAACATAGACCCCTCTGACTTGAATTAACACATTTGGATACATGCCCATATCAGCAAATCTTTAACTTAGCAAGTTAAGTTAAGCAAGTTTCACCTTTTCGTCACTACAGGGTAAGAAGGAAGCCAAATACTCACCACTGGTTTTAAAATGAATGCCAAAATCCTTTTCAGTACAGTGGGGATACTGTAGCAGTTAATCTGGGATTTCAAACCTGGATCAACAATGTCCCCTTTGCTGGAAGATGAAAAGAAAAGAAACCAAGTCTTTTTTCATAGTAGACAGCAGTGCTCTCCAATAACCAATATTGCTTAGATGGTAGCTCTTTTGACTGAATTCATAGAAATAAAGAAGTGGTAATTGTGAACCAATAACCCACAACTAGTATACAAAATCAGTCACTTTCACTGATTTTATACTATTCAACCTATGAATTCAGGTTCCTGAGAATTATATTTTTCAATTACATGCATCCAAATGAAAATATAGTAAAAGTTTAGACCATTTGTTCCTTAGATGTCCTTTCTACATCAACCTGCATCCTACCTGCATATTTCCACTTACTAACAGAAGTTCATCTCTTTTGAGGATGATTTTGTTGGCTTTATCACACTGGAATCTTAACATCACCCAGAATGTCATGCAATCTCCTACAGCTGTTGTTGTTTATGATGGGAAAGATTATCTTAAATTTAGAATTTTAGAACTGCATGAAACATCATTTTGTGTTGCTTTACGTCTTTTTATCGTGTGGTAGGTCTCTACAATAAAGCTCTAGAGTAGACAGTAAAAATACATATGGTTCTAATTTCTTAGTTTGGATGTTAAGATAGGTAAAGTAAGCTTGGTGGTAAAGCACAAATTTTATCCGCAAAGTGCAGACAATATTGAAAAAAGTGCCAAGATATGCAGTAGCTGCAAGATTGTGGAAAGATATGTACCAGACACCTTAAAAGGCATATGGAAGTCAGTGCTGAGCGAGAGACTATCCACTTCAGTGTTTCCCAACCTTAGCCACTTTAATTTCTCAGCATGCTGTCTGAGAAATTCTAGGATTTGAAGTCCACCCATGTTAAAGTTGATAAGGTTGGGGAACACTGATCTAATATATGATTAGGACACTGTTAAGATCTTAAAAGCTTTAATTTCATATATTACATCTTTTGAAGCACAATTTTTGTAATTCGATTGTCTTATTACCACATTGGAACTTTTTGCAAGGTTGTGGCAGATTAAAATATAATAAATTTTCAATCAAATATGTTCATTTCAAAATAATGTTTGATCATAAAAACTTGACATTTTATTAAGCTATAACATTTCATTCAGATTTTTTTTTCTATATTCAGACTAAGGGTTCTCAAAAAAACCTAGAAATCCTTATATTGAATTTTACATTGTTTTAGCATACCGGTGCCCAGAATAGCCAGAGTTCAAGCCATGCTCATATTCCAATATATCTACTTACAATTTAGCCAGTAAATTTGCAGCTCCATCAGAAAAGATGCCTCTAGTGAAAAGCTCATCCACTACATAGTTAAGTCGAGGGGGGACAAAAGGGATGAGCTGCATGAAAAAGATAAATTATAATAGTTGGTTAGTTGTTTTACGGTGGACAGAATGATATGAGTGATATATACAGATAATTTAACTATCCTTCAGAAGCTTTAAGAACTACCTAAAATGAATCCCTCTTTATGAAGAGTTGATAAACAGATCTGAAATCCAATAAATGAAATAAACAGAAACAGATAATTTATGTGATTTCTCCTTATTGAACTTTCTTGAATTAAAATGTGTAGTGTAGACCATCCGTTTGCATCATGATGCCTTCCAGACTGATTGTAAACTATGGTTTTCTAGTCAATATGGCTTTTCAGCCATGGTTTACTTTTTAGCTATGGGCCTATTCATATTATGCTAACTTAGCATATATCCAAGATTTAAATATAGATTTGGAAGTAAAAAAAATTGAAGACTAGAAATTAATAAAGTGTGTAGTGAGAATTAGTACTTTTATCAAGTCAACAACCCCAGTGATGTCATAGTTGTTCACCATATAAAACAAATTTCCAGTTTGGTTTATATTAGGGCCACAACACATTTCTATGTGGGAAGCTGTGCATACTCATTAAGACCCTAATATATACAACGTATATATACCTTAACACATATGATAACATATATGAATGGTAGGTAGTGATACTGTACAGATACTATGTAGACTATATTACCATGTTTAAAGGTGATTTAATGGCATTTCTTAAACTTTGTGAACTACTAATAGAGCACACATAGAGGGACACAGTGGCTCAGTGGATAAGAGCTTGTAGATCAGAAAGGTTGGCAGGTTGGCAGGTCAAATCCCTAGCACCACGTAACGGAGTGAGCTCCCGTTAGTTGTCCCAGCTTCTGCCAACCAGCAGTTCAAAAGCATGTAAAAATGCAAGTAGAAAAATAGGGACCACTTTGGTGGAAGGTAACAGCGTTCGTGTGCCTTCAGCATTTAGTCATGCCCACGGAGACGTCTTTGGACAGCGCTGGCTCTTCAGCTTTGTAACGGAAATGAGCACACACACCCTAGAGCCGAAACGACTAGCATGTGTGAGGGGAATCTTTACCTTTACCTTAACAGAGCACACAAACATGCACAAATATAAATGCTTATAAATATTGTCCAGTTTATATTTTTGTAGATTTGCAAAAATGCATAGCCAGGAAAGATAAAGATATTACCAGACTAAATAGATTCACTGATATAAATATGGCAATTAAATTCAATTAACTTAAGTTGGTTGATTTCAGTGGTCTATTTTAAGCATGGATATACCTGGATCTAAAGCAACGTACTGGGAGCACAGGTGCTCAGGCTTCCCATTTTACAGAAAATGGTGAGTAATGTGGGTCACAATGTTTTTCTGAGATATACATAAGGCACAAATGTCAGAAATGTTTTAAACTAGAACATAAGTTTAAAAACAATAATAAATGCATATACTGTGTGTCCTGCAGCCT
Organism: Naja naja; assembly: GCA_009733165.1. Classification (NCBI taxonomy): domain Eukaryota; kingdom Metazoa; phylum Chordata; class Lepidosauria; order Squamata; family Elapidae; genus Naja; species Naja naja. The sequence continues at coordinate 64,496,911 of CM019150.1, forward strand.
GAAGAAGATTTTTTGTTTCCTCAACAGCCCTTTTCATGCTTGGGGAGGGCTGGAAATAGCCATCATCTTTATAGTATCCAATCCGAAGAAGATTTGAACTGGTGTAAATCTGGAGAGAAGGAGAAAAGAAAAAGATTTGAAATAGCTATTGAATTTCACTATCCCCAGGCTTGACCTGGCTGAATATTCTTGGATGAAAAGCAAAACATCTTCAAAGAAAACCAGAATGTCCAGTTGCCTCTTGAAAAACATCTTTGGGGCAACCATGATCTGGATGACTACGAATCTCCATAGATACTTACCTTTACTTAAGAATTCTTTTACTACATTTACTTTACATTTTTAAGTTATGTTTTAACAAAGGTTCCTAACATTGTTTTTCATTTACACAAATGTCTTTTGAACAGTAAGATCAAATATGGATGTTTGAATGTTTTTATACGATTACAAATGAATTTGTATATATCCCTACATCATAGTTTTGTTTTTTTAACTTTTAAAAAAAAAAGTTTTACTTTGCTTTTGTTTTTATACTTAGCTTTTAAAAAAATTAAAATTGTTGGTTCATCATTATTTAAATTTAAAACTTATCTGTGATCATTAAATGATCTTTTTTGAATATCTGAAAAAGTTAAATAAGATTGGTATCAAAAGTACTTGCAGCAGTTGCTGAAGTAATTTGCCTCAGTGGAGATAGTTAAAAGCTCTATTGTTAACCAAAACAGAGAAGGATTTCATTACTTTTGAATGAAACAGTCAAGATGCTGGCAAATTTAAACTTGGGTATAATCACATGTTCATGTCTTCGTTTGAACAAAAGGGGAAAGTGTTAATACAATTGGCCAGCAAAATGCAGGAGTGATGCAGGCACTTGGGTCAAGGCTTGGAGAGGTGCTGAGTGGAAATATATGCACACCATGAAAGGAGCAGAACATTTTGGAGAAAATACTTTGATAGGGAATCTTGTAAACTACAGCAGAAATTGGAGTTATGGAAGCATGTGAAAAGAGCTTGTATAAGGCTGAGGAGCAAGTATAATCCAAGTAGACTATCCATAATCCATAATTTAAGTAATTTAAAAATTATCAAGGGACAAGACAGAGATTTGGTCAGGAGCATATGAAGGCCAAAACAAAGCAGGAGACAAGAATACAATGGTAATGCAAAAGTTGCTTCCAACAATGGAAGGCAGTTTCTTGTGTAATTTAAATCCTTTCCCCACTTAGCAGGTACAGGTGAGGCTTTGCCTGTTCAGTGGTAGCTAATAATGAGACACTGAGTTTGCCTGCAGAGTCTGCATCTTGCTGCTTACTTATAAAGTACCTACTCTGCTTGGTGCAGGACCCTCAGGCTAAGGGGCTCTTTTTTTTATAAAAGGTTTTATTTTTCCAAAAACACAAACATAACAAACAAACATACACCACATAGATCCATATCAATTTCAAGTATGTCGGTCAGTCAAAAGTCACAGTGCCTTCCCCTCATTATTCATACTCAATATTTCAAAAAGGATAAACTATAATCATTATTATTAATCCTTTATCATATTATAATCTCTAATTGTTTCAACAGTTCTATCAAACTTTATATTCCCAAAATATATTACCAAACTTTTTATCTAACCATTGATAAAACATATTCCATATCTTATAAAACTGCTTTTCTTCTTGATCCCTAATTTCAAATGTTAATCTACTCATTTCGGCACAATCCAAAATCTTCTTAATCACTTCCTCCTGCATAGGTGTCTTGTCATTTCTCCAGTTTTTAGCAAATACAATTCTAGCGGCTGTGGGCTAAGGGGCTCTGTTCTGCCTCACAGGAGCTGGCTCTGAGGCCATGACATATATGCTCTTAACGGGAAGCTATTTGCAAAAAGGGGATTCATTTATCATTGGCTGAAATGGCTTTATCCATGGTGTTCAATCTTTCTGATGTTCCCCTTCTTGGTTGCCCTCATTCATTCATTCATTCATTCATTCACTTTTCACATTTGTATTACCTCTTCCCTGAATGGCATGGGTGGTACTGAAGGATCCAGGTGGAATAACTCATCACATAAGAGAGCTTTCATGCACAGAGCCAGACTATCCACATCTCTTGCTATTGGACCAATTGTTGCTGTCACTATAAAGGAAACAGGATCTCCAATGAAATGGATTGCATGAAACAAATCCGGTAAAAGGTCCTTGCTGGTGACTAGGCATCCATCAATAATAGGCTAGATGGATAAATAATTTGACCAGATGTAATTCCCAAGGTTAACTTAATGGAATCAGAAGTGCGACTAATAGAAAGATATATTGGATTTCAGATTATTTATTTACTATATTTCTATATTTCCTGTAGAATTGTATCCCACAGCAGTTTATAATTTTAAAAATATTAACAAAAGTAATACATTAAATTAACATAAAATAGAAGTGACCACCCAGATCAAAAACAATAATAGTGATCTCTCCTGGTGCTATTTCTTTGGAACCTTGTATACTATAAACAGAGTTTTGAACCTGGCTTGATAATTAATTGGCAGCCAATCAAGTTGCTTCAACAGCGGTGGTGGGGGGAAATCTGTAATCTTCCCAGTGCATTCCCATCAGCTTCAGCCTCCAGACCAGTGGTGAGATTCAAAATTTTTTACTACTGGTTCTGTGGGTGTGGTTTGGTGGGTGTGGCTTGGTGGGTGTGGCAGGGGAATGATACTGCAACATCTCCATTCCCACCCCACTCCAGGGGAAGGATACTGTAAAATCCCCATTCTTTCCCCACCCCTCTAACCTGCTTTGCAGCTCCATTCTCCTGTGCAGGGCAACAAAAGAAGACCCAGCCGATCAGCTGGGACTCAGGAAGCAGTGAATAGATGGGAGTGGGGCCAGTCAGAGGTGGTACTTACTGGTTCTCCGAACTATTCAAGATTTTTACTACCAGTTCTCCGAACTACTCAAAATTTCTGCTACCGGTTCTCCAGAACTGGTCAGAATCTATTGAATACCACCTCAGACCAAGTGCAAGTTAGTCTCTCATAAAGCACATTAAAGATCTAACCGTAAGGTTACTAATGCATGAGTAACAGACATTTCCAATAGTGCAGATTGCAGTCACTATTTGTTGTTGCAAAACTAATTTTTTGTCCATTTTGCACCAGTTGCTCTATGTCTGTCTGGACATAATTCAGTCTGTTGATTTTGACTATTCATGTCCTAAAAGCTTAGGAAAAGGTCATTTGTAGGCTTATCTGTTTCCCCAACAGTTTATAGTCAGTATTGTTTGCTCACTTTGTAGACATAGCAGATTAACTCCAATAAGGCCTTCCAAAGGTCTTTGAAAACTTGCTTCTTTTACATGACTTTTAATTAAGTAATTCATTGGTTTAATTTATTTACTTTAATTAATAATTTAAAGAAGTTGTAATATTATAACATTTTGTAAGAATATGTAGATATAATAATGTAGATATTTGTCCATGCTCCATCTTGATAGATTTTTGAACTAGAAAGGTCATATATACATATTTAAATAATTCAATTTTTGGATAGCTACTTATTACTTGAGAACAAATTGTGTGAGGGTTAGAGGCATCAGGCTAGAAACAAGGAAGGTTCTAATGCTTTCTTAAATACAGATATCAGTTGAATGACTTTGGAGTATTTTCTCTCTCAGAAAAAGGTAAGCAAATTCTAAAAATAAGCCCAAGAAAACTCATGGACTTGTCTAAGCAATTGGTAAGAGTCAAGGCTGACTTAAAAGTATCAAAACAAAAACAGAACCCACCCTTATTACTCACCCGACTTCATGCCTGCCACTGGAGTAGCAAGACCCAGAGTGCTGGAAAATATATAAACAAGACAAAATAATAAGGTGCTTGCTATCCACACTGAAATAATCTATTCATGCATTTTTTAAAAAGTTTCAAGAAAGGAGCTGAACTTTAGATAACAATTAAAGCTAAAATAGCCAAAACAACAAATGTGTACATAATGAGGATTATAATAAAGGCATCCCCAACTACAGAATGTGTATTCATGAGAATATTTATAAACAAAAAAGCCATTTGTGAATGCAACTGCAAAAAAGCAATTTAGGAATGCATATTTTCATTTCTGCAAAAATGAAACATTTCCTAAGAATGCTTTTAAACATGTGATCTAATTAATATTAGCATTCAGACATTGGGTTGTTTATCAGCCCCACGAAGAATGTAGAACTGACCTTAACCGAGAGCCTGTTGGTTTGAGTCCACAAAGTCCACAGAAGCTGGAGGGCAGGCGAATGCTTCCAGCAACATCTGTCCCAAACCCCAAGAGGGATCCACCTCCTGCAATCAGTGCCCCTTCTCCTCCAGAAGACCCACCAGGACTTTTCTTGTGGTTCAAAGGATTCCTCGTTTGACCAAAGATTAAGTTACTACAATCGTAGCTGACCAAAACAGAAAGTAGATTGGCAGTTAAATTTTTTATATCAGCATTGGGTCAGGATGATTAGGGGACTGGAGACTGAAATATATGAAGAACAATTACAGGAACTGGGCATGGTTAGTCTAAGAAGGACCAGGGGAGACATGATAGCAGTCTTCCCATATTTGAGGGCTGCCACAGAGAGGAGGGGCTATTTTCTAAAGCGCCTGTAGGCCAGACAAGGAATAATGGATGGAAACTGAACAAGGAGAGATTTAACCTGGAAATAAGGAGAAACTTTCTGACAGAGAGAACAATCAACCAGTGGAGCAGCTTGCCCTCAGAAGTTGTGGGAGCGCCATCACTTGAGACTTTCAAGAAGAGATTGGACTCCCATCTGTCAGAAATGTTGTGGGAGCACTTGGGTGGGGGTTTGAACTAGATGACCTACAAGGTCCCTTCCAACTCTGATTATCTGTTATCTGTTAAAGAGAGGTTGGCGGGTAAGGGGGAAACTATATAATAACCAATCAAATAATAACTTGCACTTTATTTATTTATTTATTTATTAAATTTATATCCCGCCTCACTTCCCCCAATGGGGAACTTCGAGGCACATACAAAAGGATAAAACAATTTCTATACAATGTAAAAACAAAACTCATTCATATCAATCCAAAACATACACGGGGAAGAGCAAGGTCTCAATGCCATGCCTCCGACAAAGCCAGGTCTTAATGGCTTTATGGAAGGCAAGTAGATTTGGGATGGTTCTAATCTCTCTGGGGGAGCATGTTCCAAAGGGACAGAGCCGCTACAGAGAAGGCCCTAGCCCGTGGACCCCCCAGCCGACATTGCCTGGCCGACGGTATCCGGAGCAAGCCCTCCCTGTGAGATCTAACCAGGCGCTGCGAGGCATAAGGTCGCAGTAGGCGGTCTCGAAGGTATCCTGCTCCTAAGCCATGAAGGGCTTTAAAAGTTGTCACTAGCACCTTGAATTGCACCCAGAAGACCACTGGCAACCAGTGCAGCTCATGGAGGATAGATGTTATATGGGCACATCTAGGTGCACCCATAATCACTCGCATGGCCGCATTTTGCACCAGCTGAAGTCTCCGAGTGCTCTTCAAGGGCAGCCCCATGTAGAGCGCATTGCAGTAGTCCAATTGAGAGGTGATAAGGGCATGAGCAACCATGTGTAGAGCCCCCCGGTCCAGGAAGGGTCACAACTGGCATAACAGGCGAACCTGTGCAAAGGTCCCTCTGGTCACAGTAAGATGGTGGTCAAATTGTAGCTGTGGATCCAGAAGGACTCCCAAGTTGCGGACTCATTCTGAGGGGAGCAATTTCTCTCCCCCCAGTACCAAAGTTGGATAATCAACTGAACTCCGAGGGGGCAGGACCCACAGCCACTCGGTCTTGTCAGGGTTGAGTCTGAGCCTATTTGTCCCCATCCAGATCCTCACATCCTCCAGGCACAGGGACATCACCTCAACGGCCTCACTAGATCGACTGGGGACAGAGATGTACAACTGGGTATCATCAGCGTACTGGTGATACCCAACCCCGTGTCGACGGATGATCTCACCCAGCAGTTTCATGTAGATATTAAAGAGGAGGGGGGAGAGGATGGAACCCTGAGGAACCCCACATGGCAGGGCCCTAGGGCTCTATCTCTGCCCCCCCACCAACACCGACTGAGTCCGGTCAGACAGGTAGGAGGAGAACCACTGTAAAACAGTGCCTCCCACTCCCACTCCCAGACCCCTGAGCCGACTCAGAAGGATACCATGATCGATGGTATCGAAAGCCAATGAGAGGTCAAGAAGCACCAGAATGGAGGAAGACCCCACATCCCGGGCCTGCCAGAGATCATCCACTAGTACCATCAAAGCCATCTCTGTGCTGTACCCGGCCTGAACCCAGACTGCAAGGGATCCAGATAATCCGCTTCATTCAAGGCCCGAAGGAGCTGGAGCCACCACCTTCAACAACCTTCCCAAAGGGAAGGTTGGAGACAGGACGAAGTTATTTAACACAGCCAGGTCAGGGAAGGCTTCTTGAGGAGGGCCTAACCACAGCCTCTTTCAAGGCATGTGGAACACACCCTCACCCAAAGAAGCATTTATAATCTCCTGGAGCCAGCCACATGTCATCTCTCCCTGCCTGCCAAAACAAGCCAGGAGGGACAAGGGTCCAATAAACAGGTGGTGGCATTCACTGCTCCCAGGGCCTTGTCCACATCCTCAGGGCCTAACAGGAACAAACTCATCCCAGATAACTGGACTAAGACCTGCCCCTACCATCTCAGTGGACTCTGCCCAGCCAGAGTCCAAGTCCAACTGCTGACTTTATCTGCCAAAAACTGAACAAATTCCCGGCCCTGCCCTGCAGGGGTTCCTCCACCTCCTCAGATCTTAAGAAGGCGTGTCACCTCAGACGGCAGGGCGACAGTCTGCAGGCCGCGACTAAGACTGCCCAATATAATCATTGTGCCACTCTTATTACCACTAGATAGGCATCAATATGACGCCCTAACAGTGTCGGTCAG
>CM019150.1:64504855-64536903 GCA_009733165.1 Naja naja
CCGCCTTGTTGGTTCAGAACAGCCCACTGTTAACAGACTGCCAGGGTTTTTGGCAACACATGCGCCTCATGTATGAGGACCCCCCATCCGCACCCAGAGGCAGCCAGGCGCATAAAGGACCTTCGCCAAGGGAAGCGCCCCTGCAGGAATATATTGCTGAATTTCGGCTGCTCTGCATGGACATCCAACTGGAATGATGCGGCGCTGCTGGACGCCTTCCAGGACGGCCTGTCGGAGGAACTGCAGGATGAGCTGGTTCGGGTGGAGGTCCCTCCGACTCTCGACGCCTCGTGGTGCAGTGTCTGCGCATTGACGCACGTCTCCAGCGGCGAAAGACCCGTCGCCCCGCCCAGGAGTCACCCTCCACGTCTGGACCTCCACAACCTGTGCCGGCAGTGCCCCGGGTCGCCCTGAGTTCCGTGACAACGGCTGCGGAGCCCATGGAGTTGGGAGCGCTGAACCTGCTTGACGGCCCAGGAGCGCACACGGCGACAGCAGGGGGGTTTGTGTCTGTATTGTGGGGAGCCCGGACATTTCATTGCTTCCTGTCCCCGAAAACAACGTGGGGCGCCCAAGCCCGTGCCTGAATCTCGGCAGGACCAAGCCGGGAAACGGGGGCGGGCCCGACCTGGGGAAACCCTAGGCCGGGCAGGTACTACTCCTCCGCTTGACTGCGCGGCTGTGGACTCTGGGCCCCCTCGGCATCTGATATTGGACTCTCAGGTGTCTTGCCTAACCAGTCGAGGGGATCCAGGCGCATGCGCTGGTGGACTCAGGGGCCACGACGAACTTCATGGACCAGGCCTTTGTGGCACGTTTTAAGGTGCCTTTGGATCCAGTGGACCCTCCGTTGCGGGTGGAGACAATTGATGGGCGGGAACTTACCGCAGGCCCATTAAGTTCGCCACCCAGCCATTGCGCCTAACCATTGGGGAACACGAGGAAGCAATCCGCTTCTATGTCACCGCGGATCTTCATTTCCCTTTGGTCCTGGGTATGGCCTGGCTTCGACTCACGATCCTCAGGTGGCATGGTCGCAGAACGCTGTTTTTTTTCCGAGTCTGCAGTGCGTCGACCACATCCGCCACGCCTGTGCCGGCCAGGATGTCTCCGCCCGGTCGTCTCCCTACCTCCTGAACTGCGGGACTTCGCAGATGTGTTCAGTGAGAAGGAGGCGGACCGCTTACCCCCGCATCGGCCCTACGATTGCCCCGTGGACCTTCTGCCCAATGCGTCCTGCCCGTGGGACGCCTGTATTCCATGTCCGAGCCCGAGTTGGCCGCCCTGCGGGACTTTCTGGACAAGAACTTGGCCCGGGGTTCATCCGCCCTTCGTCGTCCCCTCTCGCAGCACCAGTTCTCTTCGTCAAGAAGAAGACGGGGGACTTGCGCTTGTGTTGCGTTACCGCCGACTCAATGCCATCACGGTGCGGAATCGCTACCCCCTGCCTCTCATTCCGAGCTGATGGAGCGCCTGCGGGAGGCCACCATCTTCACGAAGCTCGACCTGCGAGGGGCCTACAACTTGGTGCGGATACGGGAGGGGGACGAGTGGAAGACGGCGTTTGGCACCCGATACGCCATTTCGAGTACACGGTGATGCCGTTCGGGTTGACCAACGCTCCTGCGGTCTTCCAGCATTTTATGAATGACGTGTTCCGGGACATGTTGGACAAGTTCGTGGTGGTCTACCTGGACGACATCTTGATCTACTCCCGGTCCAGGAAAGCCACCTTCAGCAGGTCCGTCTGGTGCTGCAACGCCTTCGGCAGCACCAGCTTTATGCGAAGCTGGAGAAATGCCTCTTTTTCCAGACTTCCATTGAGTTCCTGGGGCACATCATCGCTCCAGAGGGCATTGCCATGGACCCTCGGAAGGTGGAGGCCTTGTGCAGTTGGGAACCCCCTCGTCGCGTGAAAGACGTCCAGCCTGCTGGGGTTCGCCAACTATTACCGGACCTTTATCCCGGGCTTTGCCACCTTAACCTTCCCGTTAACCCAGCTCCTTCGGAAGAAGGTTCCGTTCCAGTGGGGTCCTCCGCAGCAACAGGCGTTTGAGGACCTCAAGAAAGCCTTCGTCACCGAACCCGTCCTTGCGGCACCCCCGACCCGCACCGTCCTTTTGTAGTGGAGACGGACGCGTCCAACGTGGCCCTTGGGGCGGTGCTGTTGCAGGCCCCGGTGGATGGCGGCACTCTTTTCCCCTGTGCGTATTATTCGCGGAAGCTTAATCCTTCCGAGCGCAACTACACCATCTGGGAGAAAGAGCTGCTGGCTATCAAGGCTGCCTTTGAGGCTTGGCGGCATCATCTGGAGGGGGCCCGGCACCAGATAGAGGTCCGCACGGACCATCGGAATCTGGAGCATCTGACGACGGCCAGGAAGTTGAACCAGCGGCAGATCCGGTGGTCGTTGTTTTTTGCCCGGTTCAACTTTCGTGTGACCTACATTCCCAGCGGTCACAATCGGAGGGCGGATGCCCTATCCCGCAAGCCCGAGTACCTGTGCCCCAAAGACTCGCCTCCTCTGCGGACGGTGCTGCCAGAAGAAGACTTGGCTGCAGCCCAAGAACCGGTCGACTTCCGGACTCGGGTGCGAGAGGCGCAGCGCTGGGACGCCTGGTCACAGCAGAGGAAGGCGGAGGTCGGCCCCGATTCCCCATGGACTTTGGAGGAGGGCTTGCTCAAGCATCGGGGACGGCTGTACGTGCCCACGGGGCCGCTTCGGGCCCTTCTCTTGAAGCAGTGTCACGACAACCCGGCAGCCGGCCATTTCGGCTACTTCAAGACCCTCCACCTCGTGACTCGGACTTTTTGGTGGCCCCGAGTGCGGCACGACGTCTACGCTTACGTGGCCTCCTGTGTGCCGTGCCGGCAAGCGAAGGCCGCGACGGGTGCGCCTCCTGGTCTCCTCCCCCTCTACCCACTCCAGACAGACCATGGGGGGCGATCTCTATGGACTTCTTGACACACTTGCCGTCGTCCTACGGCTTTACGACCGTGCTGGTGGTGGTGGACATGCTGACCAAAATGGCCCACTTCATCCCGTGTCGTGCCCTGCCATCGGCCCGCACGACTGCCCGTCTGTTCGTCAAGCATGTTTTCCGCCTCCATGGCCTGCCGGATAGGGTGGTTTCTGATCGCGGTGTGCAATTCACGGCTCAATTTTGGAAGAGCCTGATGACCGCGTTGCAAGTGCAGGTGTGTTTGTCCTCCTCGCACCATCCTGAGACTGATGGGGGAACAGAGAAGGTCATTGGCATCCTGGGGCAGTATTTACGCTGCTTTGTCAATCAACGGCAGACCGACTGGGCCGACTACCTCGCTCTGGCGGAGTTCGCGTTAACAACTCCCAGCACACCTCCACCCAGGCGACTCCGTTCTACGCCAATGTGGGCTACCATCCGCGGTTCTTCCCTCTGACACCCTCGGATTCCCCTGTTCCTGAGGCTCAAGACTTCCTCTCCGAGCTGTATGCCGTTCAGCAGTTGGCGCGGCAACACCTGATACAGGCCAAGGAGGACTACAAGCGGTACGCCGACCGCTCCCGACGGGCGACGCCCCCGCTGGCAGTGGGAGACCGAGTGTGGTTATCCACAAAACACCTCCTCCCGCTGACCGTCCGGTAAAGAAACTGGACCACCGGTTCGTCGGCCCGTACCCCATTGAAGCGTCATCAACCCTGTGGCCTATCGTCTGACCCTACCGCGCTCCATGAAAATACACCCGGTTTTCCACCGTTCCCTTCTGGTTCCTGAAGCCCCCTCGTGTTACCTCCGACGTCCCACTGATCCTGTTTCGCCGCCTGCACCCGCTGGGGCTGACGCGGAGGACAGCAGGGTGGTCAGTATTCGTGACTCACGGTGGTTGAAGGGGCGGTTCCAGTATTTAGTAGAGCGGACGCGGGACGGGACGGAGGACTTGACCTGGGTGGACGCTTCCGCGCTCCACGCCCCGACCCTCACGCGGCTGTTCCATGGGTGCTTCCCCTCTCGGCGCATCCTGCCCGTCCGGACGGGGGAAGGGCCCTGCGGTGGGGATAGTGTTGTGACTCCGCCTCGTGAGCCTGTGCTGACAGAGGAAGAGGACCTGGATGATGATGAAGAAGGAGAGGAGGAACGAGCAAGGCCTCCCTCACCAGGGCCTTCCTCCCCAGGATCTCCCTCCTTGGCAAGGTCTCCTCCCCAGGACCTTCCTCCTCCTTGGCAAGGTCTCCCTCCCCAGGACCTTCCTCCTCCTCCTGGCAAGGCCTCCCTCCCCAGGACCTTCCTCTCTGGCAATGCCTCAGGTTTCCTCGGAAAGCCAGGAGGAACTGCCTGAGAGACGTGTGGCAGTAGGGCCACGACAAGAGAAAGACAAGGAAGGTTCCTGGCTTGATCCCAGGCAACGTCGGAGGGGAGAAACGTCAGCAGCAGCGTAGGGGGCGTGGGAGGGCCAGAGATTGAGCTGGACCACACCCCACCAGGTATGAAAAGGTGCCTACGCTGCAGACTCTGTTCGTGACAAAGTGTCATCTGCATCGGAAGCTTCCGTCTGTCTGTGTGTTTGATTTTTGAACTCTGAAAAGAAAGCAATTCTCTGGAACTACATTGTTTCTTGGAGTTGGCATTGAGAACTTGGGTGACTGCCAACGCTCTTGTCGGAGAGATAACGGGGATTTTGGCGAGAGGCCAGTGTGACTCCTGCTGTGAGCTAACGCCTCTGTCAAGGGAAGGGAAGGTAACGAAACAGGCCAGTGTGTCTTTTCTGTGTTGGCTAACGTACCTTAGCTTCTGGGGAAGTGAAGGTGGGACAGAACACCTTCATATGCCTATTCGGATGTACCATTAACTTTAATTGGGATTATTTCTAGCAAGTATGAATGCTTTTTTTTTTTAAAGAACAACATTGCAACCTGATATATGGAGAAGGTCTAAGAAACCTAAGAAGGCCTAAGATTTAAAAGAAATAAATGTTTCCTTTTTTGAGTGATAGAACAAGTGGTGGATGAAATCATCAAAGCTGGAAATGTGACAATTTGTTATTGGAATGAGGGGTGACGAAAATAAAACTTAAAGTGGATTTGGATGAAGTGGATTGAGATTAACAGCCACAAGTACACTGTCTGTTTCCAAGTTCTTGCAAAGGCAAGTTAGATGCCGAGAAAGGCAAACTGAAGAAAGAGCATAAGATTTGCAACAAAGCAAGGACTAAAAAATATTCTATTTTCCTGACCATCCTGAGGACTGCATAGATGATCACATTGTGTGTGTGTGTGTGTGTGTGTATCCCTCAAACAGCAGACATGACTGTTTTTAGTTACTTTTTATTCATTCAGATTTGAAATATTGGTATACCATCCCTTAAATGATAAGAGTGTGTATGCAATGGAACAGTTACTATAGAATGAGCAAGTCTGTTAAACAGAAATAATATCACAGTTATATCTTAGAAATGAAAGAGGCCTAAAGTTTATGGTAGGATTTTTTAATTGTTGGGTCTGCTGCATAGGTCTATCCTTTGTCATCAGCAATATCTAGTCTTTGAAAACATACGTTGACCAGATCACAACATAAAACCAAATTTCATAGCATCTGGATGTTTTTTTCACCTTTCTATTCTCTATGGATGGATGGATGCAATATGTCATGCTCCTGTTGGATTCTGACTCTGAGGGAGAGGACAGGGAGTGGGGGTGTGACTCCGGAGGTTGTAGAGGAAACTGGGGATGGGCACAGGCCGGCTGGGCAGTCAGAGGAAGACCGAGGCCCATCCTCTCTTCATCCTAGGGCATGCAGGGAGGAGCGGATAAGGGAGAAATGTGAATGGTGTAGTCTATAGGGGAGGAAAGGGTCCTGATCCCCTTCATGGGCTGCAGCTGTGAAGACTGTTTATAAGGACAAACTGTGCATGGCCAAGTGCTGGAAGCAAAGCGTGAAATAATTCTAGTCTTTCAGTTTTTATCTGAGTTCTGGCATCCTTCCCAGTGTGTATATTTCGATATCTGTGGACGACTTCAAGCCCTTATCCTGCCTTGTCTCATTAATCACTTCAGTGTGGTTTGTGTTGTTTTTTCTATTTATAATTTATATGTATTTTCAGTTTGAAGGGCATTTCTTCCTTTTTGCAACTGTTTGTGGGGGAGTTTTTTCACCAGTCAATGATAATTGGACCTTTGAAGCCAAGTTGAAGGAATTAAAGGGACTTCACCTGTTTTTGGGACTTTGTTGCTTTTGTATCCCAACTTGGGCCATCACACAGTAACATTTGGTGGAATATAGAATGGAACAGATGGATCATCTTATATTGCTAAAGTGACATGTTGTATGGTACATCACAATGTTGTGATAGCTAAGCCAACAATTGTCACTTGGAAAGATTCTTCTACAGGGATACTTTTCTGGAAGTTCTTTATTCCTTTTTAGACAGGCTTCTATCTGTCAGTTGCTTTGACTTGACAGCGTCTGGGTGGGCTTAAGAATCACCACCCACTTCCTTTCTCTGTCTTTTCCATTAGCTCCAGGGAACACAGTCTTAGCAGCTTTTTCGGATTCTGAACGGTGAGAAAAATCTCACACAATGGCTCTAGAGAAAGTTAAAGAGCTCTTCCCAGAGGCTGAAGTTGACAGGCGCGTTGTCTCAGGCTTGCTTTGTGGCTCAGCGGCTGCCATTCTGATGTTCAAATGGATGAATCAGATACGGGTCCAGAAGAAACTTGATGAATTCAAGACCAAGCGAGAACATGGGTTTCAGCGAATGGAGAAGGCAGCAAAGAAGTTTAAACAGCAGGTATTGTGGCATTTGATTAACGAAAATAAGATTTCTTTCTTTTTCCTAATTTTAGAAAATAACAGGCAAATTCATATGCACAAATATTTCACTGAGCCATGATCTCTGCATTAGGGTTTTGGTCTTGCTTAAGAAAATACTAATATACATTTTATAATATATAGTGGTATTATGGTACCTTGCTTGCCAGGATCTATTTCATATTTAAGGTAGTTATTTTCATCTTTAAAAGTAATGGTTTGCTGCAAATTTTGTACAGTGCTATCGTTAATTTCTTTTTCATATCTTTTGGCTAAGGTTCCTATTGCTTTGTGTTTCCTATTTAATATTAGGAGCCTCTTAATGTTCACACATACTTTGTGTCATGAGGGAGGCAGGAGAAGGCATAAGATTTCTTTTGCCTTCTCTCCTGGCATTTAAGCTGCCTTCTTAACGCAGCTGTCTCTGCCCACTTTTTAGCAGGAGGGTAACAAATCATCCACCATAAAACCAGTGGATATTTGAGCTTAACATTTGCCTAGTGACTGTTGACAGATGTCAGGATTATGCTAAGGTCAGTATGCCTAGGTACAAAGAGCAAGCCTCTTGTCTTTCTTCTTGCACAAAAGTGTGTGTGTGTGTGTGAGAGAGAGAGAGAGAGAGAGAGTATACTATGCTGAGTTAGGACTTTCAGTGCAGCCTTCACTGTACAATATAATATAGAACTCAGGAAGAACTATCCTTAGTTTGGAAAGAACTCTTGCTCACTTCATTATGTTTCAGCATAAACAGGAATTTTGTATATTAAGATATTTATATCATGCAGAGCTGTTGCTGGTTGTTGGGGGCAAAATCCTAACTGGAGGGTCTGAAATTGGAACCTGATAAGATTACATGCAGCATGGAGAGAAAACATAAAATGAAGGACTAACAATGAGAGGCAATATGCTTTTTATTTTCATAAAAGTGAGATTAAGGTGGCTGCATCTTAACTGGTTACAGAAAACAAGATTTGGTGCATCATTGTGCCTGGATTCCAATGGTATGCATTGCCAGTGAATCCCAGTTGGTGTAATGATATGTGGGAATAGTCTTGGAAGATGGAAGGAAGAGTCTGAAACTAGACAATGGTCTAATAAGAGGCAGCTGAGACCATAGAAGGAATGGGGGTGTGGCAAACATATCAGAAGAGATCTTTCCTAGTTTCTTGATTTGTAAAAGTGAGAGGGAAGGAAAGTACTTTTACACTTTTTATTTTTTTATTTTTTTTATTTTATTTGACTTGTATACCGCCACTCTCCGAAAGGACTCGGCTCACAGATAAAAACATAGAACAATAAATAATTTTTAAAAAGATTAAATCTAACAAGCCAAATCCAACAGAAAAAACCCAATTAAAGTCCCACCCTCCCCCACAGGAGGTCAGTCCAGCCCAGCCTGTAAGAACAACCAGGTTTTTAGATCGCGCCGGAAAGAGGAGAGATCAGGGGCCAGCCGGAGCTCAACGGGTAGTTGATTCCATAAGGCGGGAGCCGCTACAGAATAGGCCCTTCCTTGGGGCATTGCCAGCCGACATTATCATGTGGACAGCATCCTGAGGAGTCCCAGCCTGTGTGCTCGCACAGGGTGATCGGTATTTGATGTACACTTGCAAGATTATGTTAATATAACCTTATAATGGTACTTCTAGATGTGCTTCATGTTTGGACTACCTCATAAAGCTGACAACAATCTAGCAAGTCTGAAATTAACAGAATAACAGAGACCTTGGAGGTTTTCTAGCCAACTCCCTGCTCAAGCAGGAAACTCTATACTATTTCAGACAAATGGTTGTCCGATCTCTCTTAAAAATCTCCAATGTTGGAGCACATTGTTATTGCACAGCAGATTGCACATTGGAGCAAATTGCCATTACATTTTGATAAACTTGGAAAAGTCCCTTCCTCTATCTCCCAAGGTCATTCCAACATACCATTACAATTGGGTAACTACTGGATATAACAAGTTGAAAGCACACTTTCTTGTGAACAGATCATTTGCTCACCTGTCATCTTTAGGTGGGAGAACAGTAACTTTCAACTTTGATTTGTGAGATCATCTCTTACCTTGGCTCTTTCCCAGGGACCCTGTTCTAAACTCTTAGCATCCTTCCCATCTGTCTATACTCACCATGGATGCAGCCTAATGCCTTAAGCATAAACACTGATAACAAGATTGGGACAAAAATACTGTCAATGTTGCATGTATTATCATGAAATAAAAGGAAGGGGTGAGTAGGGGAGCCATACACTGCACAAAAAATGAAATGTATAAATACATTTCCCAACCTACCTTCCCTTGACCTCATTTTTTGGCAGGAGAGGTAGAGTGCTGAAATCAGAGATCTAATGAAGGCAAAACTGGATCTTTGCCTTGCTGCGTCAAGATGAATAATTAGTTATGAAACAAAGCTGTTTAAAAACTGCTCTTTATGACAGTGCGTGTACATAATTCATTAATGTATTGAAATACGATCTTAACCGAGGACAGCTAGATTGGTGTAGTTGTTAAGGCATCAGGTTAGAAACCATGAGTTCTACTCCCACCTTAGGCACAAAGCCAGCTGGATGACCTCAGCTAGGCCCTTTCTCTCAGTCTGAAAAGCAGGCACTGGCAAACCACTTCTGAAAAACCTTGCCAGTAAAACTGCAGGAACTTATCCAGGTAGTGTCTGAAAATTGACCTTAATCGAACGAAAGGAAAAAAAACTTAATTGAAGTTTTGCAAAAAAGTAATCAACTAGAATATCAAAATGAAGATTTTTAAGAATCTACTATTTTTCATAAAAAGTTAAATGCATTAGATCAAACAGTTATTTATTTCTATATAAATGACATCATTTATATTTACATTGAACAATAAGAGGCAAGAATATAGCTCGGTTTGTCTCCTCTGAAGACAAGGAGGGGTGGTGGTGGTTAAATCACCATTACAACAGTCTTTATCTGCATTGTAGTATTTTGATATAATAGAGTTATGAACAAGAGAAGATGAGAATCAATGGATGTTGTGGCTAATTTCCTCCATAGACTCTCATGAAGAATTGAATTAAATAAATAAAAGCAACAGAAAGTTATTTCTTTGGTAGGGCTAGATGGGTTTTCAGCTAAATGGTGCAAATTTGCACATTAATCCATGGTGGAATATCTTGATCTAAAATCTATTTGAAGCTATTTTTTAAAATTTTAAGCTGCCCAATGTTGCTGTAGTTAGCCTCAAAATAGGTAGATTGAATAAAGAAACAAATGACTGAACAAAGTGTTTCTTCAACCCTGCTATTGGGGACCACAAAATAAACATTTAGGAAATATGGAACTATCCAATTAAACATTCTCCTCCTACATCTTTATTTTTAAGAGGGTGAAAGTTCACATTTTTCAGCAAATAAGAATCATAATTGTTTCAATTTTACACTCCTTCCCATTTCCTTCGTTTTAAAGTATTTTTAAAATACAATTTGTAGGAAAATCAAAATTAAGTATTTATTTACTGCTTCCATTTTTAATATACTCCATGCCCTAATAACAACTGTTGACTCTTGTACATTTTTAAAATTTTAGCATTTACTTTGCTACTGTTATGCTTCAAGAAATTAGTTTTCAACCACTGAACCATTTTTGCCAGCCAGTTAACTCTGCAGTGCAACCAGAAGATTGAGCAGCTCTGGCCAGTTGATTGGCAGTGAATGAATGTGGGAATTATGGGTGGAGAATGTGGGTAATGGGCCAGCTGGTAAACCTCCATGCATCATCAATAATCCACAGCAGAGGTGTCAAGCTCGCATCATCACGGCAGCATCATGTGACATATCGGGACTTTTTCCCCCTTTGCTAAACTGGGCATGGGTGTGGCCAGCACGTGACGCATCTGGCTTGCGGGCCACCAGTTTGACAGCCCTGATCTACAGAAGTTTAGAAATCACTGGTCTAACATATATCTATTTTGCAATAATATGTCAGCAGTATGTTTGTTCCTTGCTGTAGAACCCAGGAATAAAGGCTGCTCCAATCCTATCTCTTTCTCTTGTGGAACTAACTGCAAAGTTAAAAGATGGCTCCTTGTCTCCAGAAAGTGTTCTATACACCTACATGGAAAAGGTAAGGTTGACTTTGAATGTTAAATTCCAATATGGATATGCATTGCTTATACAAAGCCTACTTTTCTATCTTGCAAACATCAAAATCCTTTGGTCAATACAAATCACTGACACCTCACACTATAAATATTGTTAATGATTTGGGCATAAGTTAAAAATTTTAAATCCCTTCTAACTCTGCACCTTTCCCTGATTCTGTAATCTGAACTAGTGAGTGATAGCTAGAAGCAATCAGTCTAAAGATCTGACAAAGCACAGCTGATTGCTCTAATGGTGCTTTAACGGATCCTAGGAAAAAGTGAGGAGTTTAACCAAGCCAAGTCTTTCTAAATCAATTTATGCTGGGAGCTAATCTGCATAGGAAACAGAGGGGTTACTTTGCCCTTTGCAGAAAAAGACATGGCATCATCATTTCCTCAAGAAAACTATTGAGGAACTCTTGACTTTTGTAAACCCATTGTAAAGCCTTCTAACACCAAAACAACATAAATCTCCAGAGGTGACTTTCCATGGAAACAGATCCTCAAATGCATTGGGATCCTGAAACTGAAGCAGTCAAGAGAACATGGATACTGTGGTATTCAAGGTAGCATGGGCATTAGGGTACTCAGGGAGATGATGTAGAAGCCAGTTTATTTGATTTACAAATACTGAGGGAAAGCTGGCTAAACTAATAGCTTACAATACTAAATTAATTTCCACAATATTTTACATATGCGTTTGTTTGTCTACACTCATACCCAGACATTATAAATGAAGCTCAGGCCAGTTCAGCTTCAAATCCCTCTCCACAATCTGGACCCAATTAAACAAATTTCACTCAGCAATTCAAGAGTTAAGAGGAATTTTCATCCTTTTCCTAGCCCCCCTGAATCTAGGCCTTGGGCCTTTGATTTATGTGATCCATGGAGTTATTTTCAGCTGTGGAAGATTTATTACAACTCCCAACAGCTAAGTTACAAGGGAATTCCATTTTTGGAACAGTGTGACTTTGAGACTTCTAGAGAGATGATTAAGGGCTGAATGAATGCAGTTGTCTGCTTGGCAGGTGGAAGGTACGGGCAAAGTGCACCAAAAAGACACTTGAATGTATTGGATGCTGAGTATTTATTTATTGTATTTATATTACCTAGAATATTGATTATTCTGGACAGTACACAAAGACATTATAAACATAGGATATAAAATGATACATCTGTGATAAAAACAGTATATAAGAAGTTGAGATAAAAACAGAAGGAAAAAAATAAAAATGTGCAGCACCCAAAACTAAACTTTGCAGGGGAGCCAGGTTAGACTATATTAGACAAAAATGGCTGTCTGGGGAACTCTGGGAGTTGAAGTCCACATATCTTAAAAGCTGCTGAAATTGAGAAACACCGCTTTAGCTACTGTTATATTCTGGTTGCTGTATCTTTTTTTCTTTTCAGTAGTGTTGGATTTTTACCTCTGCCTTATTTTTTTCTGCTTTGTCTAAGCCTCTGCTTGCCCTCCAAAAACCAACCAAGTGGTGGATCTTGCATCCTGTTCTTGGCCTGCTGAACCTCTTTCCTTCTTCCTTTCCAGGAAGGAAAGCACCAACAAAAAGCTGGTTGGGCTGGGAAGTTCCAAAACATATTAAGGCAGGACTTCTGGGGACCCTTTTTAGCAGGGGCTGTTGCATTAAACCTAAAATAAAATATATGCAGCTGTTTTCATGCCACTGTTTTCTACAGTTTACAGCCCAAATAATGTAGCTCAGTTTTTGATGTCTGTCAAAAAAAGAGACCATATTATGAAGATGAGTTATATGTATTGTACAGCTTGCCAACTGTAGGTTGCCCGTTCCTTATTTAATTTGCATGCCTTATACCAAAGTACATCCAGGAAAAAAAAGGCACATTTTCCACAGAAATTCTTTTCTGAACAACTAAAAAATTCACAATGGTCCTTGGATCTCCTCCTTCTTCTGCTTTTCTTCTTTTTGCACCAAGGCTTTAGCAGTAACCCGGGAGATCAACTGTGTGACCGACTTTCTCCCAGAGTGTGAAGAACAGCTCCAAGAAATTAAAAATAGAGAGAAAGGGTTACTCTATGGGGTCCCTGTCAGCATCAAGGAAAATGTTGCTTGCAAGGTATTTTTGGAAATTGTTCATCACCTACTGGGGAGGGGAGGGTGATGCTTCATGAGGTTAAGTTCTATGCCTTCAGATGAGATTGGCAAAGTTGGGTGGGGGGGAAATTAGCAAATTAAGCCCACCCCTCAAGATCTCAGCATACCTAGCTATTTTCTCCATCTTGATGCATTCAGCACAAAAATTGGCAAAAGTTCTATAAGCACTATAGGCTACATGTGCTTGTAGAAGTCCTGTGGATCTTGTCTGATCCAGTGTTTCTCAGCTGTGGCAACTTGAAGATGTGTAGACTTCAAGTCCCAGGATACCCAGCCAGCAGGGCTGACAGTGTGAACCTCTGGGAGTTGAAGTCCACATACCAATAGCTTCAAGTTGTCAAGATTGAGAAACACTGGCCTGATCAATATTCCTGATCCAGGAGCCTTGTAAAGCATACATTTGAGCCAATACACTTTAAAAAGGCAACTGTAGATTTTCATGCTGAAAATCAGAATATTTATTGGATTGCCAGGGATTGAACAGGGTGAGCCTGACATAGTTCTGCTCATGTCAGGTTAAATACTTGAATACAACTGTGCTTGTCATGGTCCTTGTGGAGGATAATATCATGGTGAGTGTGTCAATTTTGTTTGCAGTCATCCACCAGGTTTTGATTTCCCTCTCCAGATTTCAGATCATTTCCATAGTAACTTCCTTTGTTACAATAATACATGATGGCTCTCATCCACTTCTGGTATTGTCTTTTAATGGGGAGACTTTACCATTGAGGGAGCATCTCCTTGGTGGATTCTTCTGGCTTTATTTCCCTTCTCACCAAGTATTCACCTGCTAGTAGGAAAATAACACACAATTGTCAGAACCTGCTATCTTTCCTAGTTAAATTGATTTTCTGTGTAGCACAGGATTAGCACTCTTTCAAAAAGGGCACTGAATCCATGTCTAAAATGTGGTCTTTAGATGCTTTTTCATGAAAAGCCTCCTGGGAACTCCATACTCCTGACCAGGTTACCTTCTTAATGGTCAACAAAGAACGCCATATAATATCCATAGCAAGAAATTGTGTTGGAAGGAGGCAGAAAAAACTGGAATGTCTTTAAGCTGCTTTGGATCTGAACAGTACAGGTAGTCTTCGACTTACAACAATTCATTTAATGATCATTTGAAGTTACAATGGCACTGAAAAAAGTGACTTATGATGGTTTTTCATACTTATCGACCATTGCAGCATCCTCATGGTCATATGATCAGATGCTTGGCAACTGACTCATATTTATTGACATTTGCAATGTCCCAGGTCATGTGATCACCTTTTGTGAGCTTCTGATCAGCAAAGTCAATGGGAAACCAGATTCACTCAACAATCGTATTATTAATTTAACATCTGCCGTGATTCACTTAACAACTGTCAAGAAACGTAAAATTGGGCAAAACTCACTTAAAAATGTTTCACTTAGCAACATAAATTTTGTGCTCAATTGTGGTTGTAAGTTGAACACTACCTGTATCATGAGAATATGACAGGGGAACAAAAACAGTTATTAGGAAACGTATACGGAAAGAAAGAATCCTAGAGCTACCATGTCTGGGCTCCAAAAATCCAGTAGATAGCTAGATTACATTAATGAGAAACATGAAACTCTACTGTTTCCATTTAGACGACATCCAGCCCAGATATGGTAGACTTTTATCAAACTGACATTTGATAGCATTTCCTATTGATTTGGAATATGCTATTCATCACGTTTTCTTGCTCTGCTTTTTCATTCTAAACCTCATCATTTGCTTTATTTCTCTTTTTTAAGGGATACCCCAATTCACTTGGCTTGGTGAAATTTCTGGACTCTCCTGAGCACGATGACTCTGTAATAGTCAAAGTTCTTAAGAAACAAGGGGCAATTCCATTTGTAAAGACCAACACATCACAAGCCATATTAAAGTAGGCATTTGCTCATTTTTTTGTGGGGGAGGTGTAGTTCTTAAGTTCTTAAAAGCAAGAACTGACTCTAATCTGTTAAAATAGGCTCATCATTTTGATGGTTCTTCTATCTCTTTAATGATATCCTATACTCAAATTTAAAAGTAGCCTTTTTTGAACTGCATAACTGTTTTTCCAGAAAAAAAAAGATTGTTAGATTTTAGCTATATTCCATTGGTTATCATTAAAACAGTTTTTGTCTTCCTGAAGAAGGAGAAACCATGTTTTAATTCATTGGTCTACAATCTGGTGCCCTCCATTATGTATTATTTATTTATTTGTTTGTTTGTTTGTTTGTTTGGATTTATATGCCACCCCATCTCCGGGGGACTCAGGGTGGCTTACACAAAAATATATATACAATATATAAAATTATTCCAAAATTTACCAATCCAAATAATTATAAAATTTTTAAAATATCCCAATGTTAAAATCCCCAACCCCACGCAATCCAGGCCGGCCTGTGAAAACAGCCAAGTCTTTAGATCGTGACGGAAGGAGTGCAGGTCAGGGGCCAGACGTAGCTCCAGGGGTAGCTGGTTCCAAAGGGTGGGTGCCCCCACAGAGAAGGCTCTCCCCGGGGACCACCAACCGACATTGTCTGGCCGATGGCACCCCCAGGAGGGCCTGCCTGTGGGACCGTACTGGGCAATTGGACCTCGATGCTGGTAGGAGGCACTCCTGCAAGTACCCCAGACCCAAGCCATGCAGGGCTTTATAGGTTAACACCAGCACCTTGAATCTTACACGGAGGGCCACTGGCAACCAATGCAGACTGCGCAAGAGGGGTGTCATATGGGAGAATTGGGCCACTCCCATCACTGCCCACGCGGCCACATTCTGCACCAGTTGAAGCCTCTGCATAGTCCACAAGGGCAGCTCTCAGAAACTTCAGCCAGCATGAAAATACATGAAGAGGAGGCTGCTTTTCATGAGTGATATGACAGCAAAATCAGCATCCCAAATCCCATATAGACCAGGCTGCCTCTTTAAATTAGCATTTGTAGCATCTAGCCCAATCTGTATGGTGTTTTCCACTATAGTGGCAAAATTTTTGTTCACCAATGAAATTGGTCACTTAATTATCAGAAAGTCCTAGATTTTACTCCAGATATGTATGGCTCAGCTGTTAGAAAAGCCTTCTTCAATTTGATTTGAGTACGAATAAATTGTCACCTAGCGTAGGCAATGGAAATTTGCATTTGAATATTTTAATTCATGTTTTATGAATAGGTCTTTTAAAACAAAAGCCTGATTCTTGGGCCCTTTGTACTGTAAAAAGCTAGAACAGGGGAAGCAAAGAATAAAAAGAGATGCATTCAAAGAAATAAAAAACCAACTCTTACAGATGTTTAGTTCCATTCTACTTAACCCTAACCCTAACCCTGGTGAAATAATTATTTCTTCAGTGCTTTCCACAAGAGTGGGAGCCACATGGATTTCTTGTCTTAGCTCCACTATAAGCAAAATCGATTCCTTCTGCATGCCTTCGATTTGCTTATGGGCTCTTTCCCCTCCTATGCAGCATTGACTGTGGCAATACAGTCTTTGGACAAACCTTGAACCCTTTCAACCACAAGAAAAGTTCTGGAGGCTCCAGTGGAGGGGAAGCTGCTCTTATTGGAGGGGGAGGATCCGTGCTTGGCATTGGGACAGATGTGGCTGCAAGTATTCGGGTGCCATGTGGCTTTTGTGGGATCTGTGGATTCAAACCAACTGGCTATAGGGTGAGGTAAGTTTTAGTTTTATTTATTGGATTTTTATTTTTATAAATAACTCAAGGAAAGGTGGTACAGAGATAATTCCTCGTCCTCTTTTCCCCACAAGAGCCACCCTGTGAGATGGGTCAGACTAAGAGATAGTGCCAGCTTTCATGGCTAAGGTGTGTCTAGAACTCATAGTCTCCTGGTTTCTAACCTAGTGCCTTAACCACTAGACCAAACTGGCTCTCTTCACAACTTTCACAAGTAGTTGACAATACTGTACATCATGTATTGTCAACCAAGTCAAGGGTGAATGGTATGCCAATAAACAGTACATGTTCAAAACAAGTTCTCTGTTGTGACTGTCATTCCAGCAATCAATAGGAAATTAACTATCTAGATTATTAATATAATCCTCACTAGATAGGAAGGCATTTGTTAGGAATTAAGAGTTGCTAAAATAAAGGATGAGGCCATGTTTCTTCAGGTAAACTGGTCATGAATCTAGTGAAAAGTAGAACATAGCCTTCAGTCTCTGTCTATTCCTTTTATTTATTCTTTCATTTTCTCATTTATTCTTTCATTTCCCATCATCTCATCCACACAAGCATTCAGCCTGCTCATTCATGTTCCAGCCATGGCCTTTCTGCCTCATCCACAGAACAGCAATATAATGAATCTCTTTTCATGTTCTAAACACTTGAAAAACTTCAGGGGGGAAATGTTGCATCAATCAGGATGTAGATGAATATTACAAAACCCAACAAATATGTATTCCAAACCAGATAATGTTAGTGATTTGTTTACTCTGGAGCAGGAAATCAACCCGAGAATGGATTCAGCCTCAAGAGACAGTCACCACTGCTAAGTTGAATAGTCAGGGTAGGAAGTTTAGAGAAATTGGAATTGAGATTAAAGTATAGATATTAAACAATACTGCAGTTATATACCTCCCCAACTTTCCCAAAATAGGTATGCCAAAAAAAACAGATTTACATTTATGTGTGAAAAAGCAAAAGTAATCATAGAACATATGTAGAAGAGAATATGTACAAGGATATATTTCACCATTCACTGTAGCTTAGTTAGTCTTGATATTTAATTCTGTTTCCTCACTCTCAACATTTGTTTCATTCAAAATCTTGTTGTCAAGAATCCCCCCCTCCATTTTCCAGTTGGGTATGTATAATGGTGTGGACAGCAGTTTTAAGAATCTCCAGGAATGGTCATACTGGCTGGGAATTCTGAAAGTCCACCTATCTGGAATGGCCCAGATTGGGGATAGTGTGAGGTTTTCCTTTTTTAAAAAAAAATGCAATGCACAGTATTTTCTTACTGGAAAGATGGAATGCATTTCTTTGGCTGCTTGGCATAGTAGGCATTTAACCCACAGGAAAAGAAGATACTGTATCCTACTTATGGATGTCACCACCTTTTTTACTTCTTCACTCTCCATTTCTCAGTTCTTGAGTCGTGGATCATCAAGTGGGCATTTTAGATCTTTTTGCCAGGTTTTTATTGATGATGGGGTAGAAAAATGGCCCAGGATACATTAGCTCTATTAGGGATACTGAGGGCTCCCAGGAAGTCTTCTTAAGGAAAGGATTCTAATCAATGACCCTTATATTATCTTGCACAGCATTAATCAATTTAAACGCATTCTTTTCCTACAAAAATTCTGAAACCAAAAACTGGATATAAACTCTTCTGAGCCCTGACTCAATAGAAAGTTTAAATCTTATATCACAAATGGTCCTCATCCTTCTGTCTGGAAGCAAAGTGGTTGGAAGGTAATTCTATCCCCTTAATGGAGTATTACTTTACCTAAGTAGATCTTTGTGCATGGAGATATAGCAATTTCCTGGGGATTTGGAAAAAGACTTGGGTGGTGGTGGTTAGGTCAGGATTGAGAAGAAGATAATTGTAATAATACCCCACTCCTGGATTAAAAGAAAAAGGACTGGGCCTCTGAAAATATTACAGCTAGGGAAGGTCTAAAGTCCATTCTCTCTTAAAAGCTCAAATCTGTTTGGATAGGGATGTTAGTTCTAGTCCAAATTCCTAAGAAGGAAAGTCAGGTTGTTTGAATTCAAAGTATATTCAAGCAGCATAATTAAACAATCAAAATGTGCTTTAGTAAATATACAGTATATACCAGATACAGTACTCTGGGACAGCTTTACCTGGTCAAAGTACAATGTTGTAGGGACAATGAACGGTGTCTATGATTTTATTACTTTTTTAAGGGAAAAGAATAAACATTCTCGATGTCTTTCCAACAGTTGCAGATATCATTAGTATCTTTTAACCATATCACTTGCATTTTATGACAGAGTCTCTTTTTCATTTGGCTTTGTCTATAGTTAATTTGCTTTTTCCATTTGCTGTTGTGCAGTGTCAAAGGTGTTACCACTCCTGTAGCTGGAATGAACTCAGGTGAGCAAATCTATAGTCGATAAAGTATTTGTTATTCAGCTCATGGAGAAAAAGGCAAATCTCTTTGATGAATATATATGTAGGTCTTCTGCTAACCAATCAACCATCCAAAATTGCACTCAAGCTGTCTCCTTCCCTCCATCACACTGCAAAGACCTTTTTGTTTGTTTGTTTGCTTCCCCACTGATTTAGGATTTATTGTTGCACAATAAGATCTCAGGTTCATTTACATTTATAGATATATTTCAGAAGGATGTAGTAATTTACAATTTTAAAATGTAGTTGGATGGGATGACAGCACAAGGAAACTAAATGAATAAAAATAGTGATTTTTCCTTTTCAAAAACTACTTAGATAAATCAAACTACTTGAGTAAATTATTACATAAGTTCAAAATCCTCTCATTATTAGAAAGCCAATTCTCAGGGGATCTATTTGACTTTACTCTACTTCAAAGCCATGTTCTGTCTTCCTTTACCAAGACCAGAGACTTTTCTCTCTTTGTTCCAGTCATCTCTGTGACAGGACCAATGGCAAAAGATGTGGATAGCCTGGTTTTGTGCATGAAAGCCCTACTGTGTGATGAGATGTTTTGTCTGGATCCAGCTGTGCCCCCACTTCCCTTTAATGACAAGGTAATCAAACTGGATATAGGGATGAATCAGACTCTGTGTTTGAGTGTGTGAGTGGGGGTGATGGTGGGTCTGATTATAGTTCTTAGTAGGTTTCGGCCAGAATTTTTCAAGGATCTCCTTTTCCATATGTAACTGCATAGGCACTTCAATTATTTTTGGAAGTCCTCCTCTAAGTGTTCCCACCAGGATAATTTAAGCTATTTGGTTGTGAAGATCGACTTACAGAATACCCTCCCCATGCAGGCTTACTGGTACTCATATTAACAACTTCTTCTCCTGTGCATTTTAAATTAGCTTTGATATTACTTACTTGTAGAAGTAGCAGGGATGTTAAATATTCCCCCTCACATTCCCCTAGTCATAACACAAATAATTCCTCGTAGCTGTTATATGATATGATCTCTTTATGCCTTTGTCTTTCTCCTAGTCCACAGCTAAGATTAGGGTTGTCTGTAGTTTTCCAAATTTAAAATAGTCTTCTCCCTACAACTTTTATTTATTTATTTATTTATTAATGAGACTTGTATGCATCTCCGACTCAAGGCTCACAATAAAACAAGAAAACAATAAATAATTAAAAAAGAATTAAACTAACAAGCCCCATTAAGATACAATTACATAAATACACGATAAACTTTTGCCATGAATGCTATCACATAGTGCCATGGTGGCAAAGTGGTCAGGATGCAGTACTGCAGGCTACTTCTGCTGGCTGCCGGCTGCCTGCAGTTTGGCAGTTCAAGTCTCAAAGTTGACTTAGCCTTCCATCCTGAGGTCTGAGGTGAAAGAGTGATTGATGTGTGCTATCAATTGTGAACAGAGGATGGGATTTGGCTAAGTCCTATTGGCCACTTCAGGCTGCTGCAAGGACAGCTACTCCCATCCCTTTCATGGAGACAACAAATCATTGACTTCTATGTACAGGTACAGGTGCAGACCTCTGTCTATGCACAGCTAGTCCTCACCAACCATTTGAAGTTATGACCAGTATTGAAATTGTGGCTGTCATAGTATCCCTACAGTCATATGATCAAGATTCAGAAACTTGGCAACTAGCTCATAATAACAATGGTTATAGCATCCCATGGTCACATGATCACAATTTGCAACCTTTCCTGCTGGCTTCCCATAAGCAAAGTCAATGGGGAAGCCAGCAGGAGGCTTCAAGTCGCTCCTGCTCTGATGCTTTTTCTCCCAAGGAGCTCCTGAGCAGCATTGGATCTTGCACTCCATAGTGTCTACCTGCTCATATGCCACAGCACCAATCTGCCTATCTATAGCCTCACCTGCTTTCCTGGGATACAGTTTCCTCTGCATAAGCAAGTGCTTCTGGATTCTCACTTACTCCCATGTCAAATTTGCATAAGGCTCTCACTTAATGATCTACATGATCTTTGCTTAACAATGACAATGGGGATTGCTGGGATTGCTATCACTAAGCTACGTATGTCATGTTTTATGACCACATTGCTTGGCAATGGACATTCCTGTCCCAATTGTCATTGTAATCCAAGGACTATCTATAAAGTCTGATTGGCCCTTTCTGAATGCTTGTTAGATCTTAGGCAGGCTCCTTCTATACCTGGAATTGAAACAGTATTAGGCCTTAAAAAAACATATCTAGCTCTCTTCTTGTCCTAGTGACTGGACTAAATGAAGATTTGTGTCTTTTCAGATTTACTCGAATACCTGCCCCCTTAGGATTGGATTCTATGATGGAGACGGTTATTTCCAGCCATCTCCCAGCATGAGACGAGCTGTGCAGGAAACCAAAAAGCTTCTACAGGAGGCAGGGCATACTGTAAGCTTTACACTAGGTTTAAAGATCTTTTTGGGTGCAGAGGGTGGCAGCAATAGCCTTGGCATTTGAATGGCATGCTGCCAGTGGCATTCTAAAAGCAGCTAATGGAAGGAAATTGCTCATTTTTGGGGTTTTGTTTGTATTTAGATTCATTTAGAAGCAGACTTGACTAGTGTGATGCAGAGGTGGTATTCAGCAGGTTCTGACCAGTTCTGGAGAACCAGTAGCGGAAATTTTGAGTAGTTCGGACAACCAGCAAATCCCACCTCTGACTGGAGATTTTACAGTATCCTTCCCCTGCCATGCCCACCAAGCCATGCCCACAGTAGTATAAAAATTTCAATCCCACCACTGGTGTGATGGTTTCCATATATTCAATCATTTTTCTCTTCAGTCATATTAAAAATTACAATTGCACCTTTTGGAGCCTCACTATATTGGGCTGCAAAAGTCCAGATGACTATTAAATGCCAGCGGAGAGATAAAGTGAACTCTTGCATTTTTACTCCCCACTTCATCATCCACATTTTTGCAGGTCAATCTGATAGTTTTAGGACATGACCAGGGGTGGGATTCAAAATTTTTAACAACCGGTTCTGTGGGTGTGGCTTAGTTGGTGGGTGTGGCTTGGTGGTCATGTGACTGGGTGGACATGGCTTGGTGGTCATGTTATTGGCTGGGTGTGGCCAACTCAATATCACTCACATAGAGGCATGCATCTCCTCACCTGGCCTCTCATGACTGTGGAGATGCTGCAACAGTCGTAAGTGTGAAAAATGGTCATAAGTCACTTTTTTCAGTGCCATTGTAACTTTGAATGGTCACTCCACACAAGCAAAGTACCAGCAAAGGAGGGGAAAAACTCCAGAGAAGTTCCTGAGACAGGAAGTCTAGTCCTGCCAAGAATGTAATAAGGGTTAACGGAGAGGCAGTTTCTGTAAGCAACACCAGAATGTTTCCTTCCTGCCTTCCTTACAGGATTAGGCCAGTAATTTCTTCTAACAACCGGTTCTCTGAACTGCTTAAAATGTTAACAACTGGTTCTAGAGAATAGGTGTGAACTGGTAGAATCCCACCCCTGGACATGACCCTTTTAGGCTGTGCATCTGTGCTGTATTCCTATGTGTAATTGGCTTCATTCATTCTATGGTTGAACACATGGCTTCCAGCAGATTTGGGGGAAGAAGTCATTGCAAGCCGTAAACAGTTTCATGTTTGCTCAACTTTTAAAAGCAGAGTAACTCTTTGTATAAGTTTATTATGTGCCGTTAAATATGGATTTTGTTTTTCTTTCCTCTCTCAGCTGATACCATTCACTCCACCTCGCATTGACTTTTTGGTGGATGAACTCTTTACCAAAGGCCTCTATGCTGATGGAAGTTCCACATTATTGGAAAAATTGTGAGTGATTAAATACTAAAATTTCATAGAAAAAGTCAATTTGTATTTTTATTTTTGTTTCCTTTCTAGAAATCAAGTGACAATAAAGGAGCAGAGTAAATAAAGCTTACAGATTTCCAATACCATGAATATTTGGTAACCTGATTGCTGGAAAGGAAGTGCCTGAATCTTTCGTTTCTCTCCTTTTTCTATTTGACTTTTCATAGAATCATGTGACAGGTGGCAGCAAAGGTTACTCAACATGACTTCTCTTAAATTAGAATCTTATCTACCTGTGAGAGGAGCATAATGCTAGGACATTGGATTGGAAGTTAGCAAGCCCTTGTTCAAGACCTGAGTGCTGCTGTGGGGTGGGGTGAGCTCTCATCCTTTGCTTCAGCTCCTGCCAGGGACATGAAAAGAGCCCCCAACTGGGCATCCCCCAGGCAACAATGATGTCACCAGCTGATCTTTTCAACCTGGAAGCATCTTGGTGCTTCTGACATGAGTGCAACACTCTACCTGTGAGGGATCCCAAACTAATAGATGAATAGCTCTTTTCCTCCCAACTTCCCATCTTCCAATTTGTGTCCTTGTACCAAAAGACGGGCCTGTTACCTTCTTATACTGTCTATAATAATCTGGTTTTGGGGTTTTCGGTTCAATGTGTGGAGTGTGAAGGATGTGTGTTTGTGTTTATTTTCATGGTCATGATGTGCACTGAAGATGGTGCTGTCAACTCATAAAACATTTTGTATGCACATTTTATAGTTGACAATACCACAATACCACATATAATACAACACCACAGACAATACTGCTACCCTTCAAAAAGACCTTGACTATGTATCA
Source organism: Naja naja (assembly GCA_009733165.1). Lineage (NCBI taxonomy): Eukaryota > Metazoa > Chordata > Lepidosauria > Squamata > Elapidae > Naja > Naja naja. The sequence goes on from CM019150.1 coordinate 64,528,631, forward strand.
GAATGGTCAAACAAATGGCAACTTCAAATCTCAACAAATAAATGCTCTGTCTTACATACTGGCAAAAAAAATCAGAAAATAAAATACAGGCTAAATAGTCAAGACCTTGCTGATGATCCAAACTCTGCAAGGATCTTGGAGTACTCATCTCTAATGATCTAAGTGCTAGAGCCCACTATAACTACATAGCCAAAAAAGCATTAAGAGTTGTTAACCTAATTTTACGTAGCTTTTTCTCTGGTAATATTACACTACTAACTAGAGCATACAAAACATTTGCTAGACCAATTCTCGAATACAGCTCATCAGTCTGGAACCCACATTACATATCTGATATTAACACAGTTGAGAAAGTCCAGAAATATTTCACAAGAAGAATTCTCCACTCCTCTACTCATTGCAGAATACCTTATGCCACCAGACTTGAAATTCTAGACCTAGAAAACCTAGAACTACGCCGCCTTCGGTCCGATCTAAGAATAGTATATAAAATCATACATTGCAATGTCCTACCTGTCAATGAATACTTCAGCTTCAACCATAACAATACAAGAGCACACAATAGATACAAACTCAAGGTTAACAGCACCAAACTTGATTGCAAGAAATACGACTTCAGCAACAGAGTGGTCAATGTCTGGAATACGCTACCCAACTCTGTGGTTTCTTCCCCAAACCCCCAAAACTTTAACCTTAGACTGTCTACTATTGACCTCACCCCTTTCCTAAGAGGTCTGTAGGGGTGTGCAGCCAACATGCCTACCGTCCCTATCCTATTGATTCTTTTTATTTTTATTTTTCTTATACGTATCCATTCCATGTATTCATAATTATGTTTATACTTATACCTATTATCTTGTAAGTGATTGACAAATCAAATAAATAAATAAATAAATAAACAATAGAAAGAAGGGGGGAGTTTCAAAGAGCAGGCAACAGTGTGGAATCAAAACTACATTCCATTCATATTTTCTTCAAAGACTGATTAGATGGCTGAAGCTTCTGCCTCAAAAAAATCTAATTGGAGAGCATGATTGATGACTCTTGGCTATGGATGTTTTTCATTGGATGATACACCCAGAGGGATGGGGGAAAAGCAGGATCAAGGGTGACAGTGAATTACGTATCTCAGAGTTGGCTACGCCCAGGTTAATGCTGGACGTAGAATGTTAACTTCAAATAAATCCTCTTTAGTTTTGGGAGTGTGGCTGGAGGCTCATGATTTAATTGGAGCAACTGCCAGAATCCTGACAGGTGTTTGATTTCGTTGTATGAGGTGCAATGACAATAAACTAAACTAAACTAAACTAAACTTTCTTTCCCTTTGCACTATTTCAGTGATGGTGAATTTGTGGATTCTACTTGGACAAACCAGATTCGTTGTTACAGAATGCCAGACCTGCTGAAGAGACTCCTGGCTCTCCTTTTAATGCCTGTGGTGAGTTCTCACTTTTTTTCTCTCTGCAAATACACAATACTAATTTTCAGAATGAGTCTCATTTTATCCATAACCAAACAATGATGCAGGTGGAATGTACAATAGCCTAGTAAGAATTTATAGGATTCTTTCTGGTCCTTCCCTATGAGGGGCAAACCAAGTTAATTTGTCATCGGGATTTTTCTGTGTCTAAAAACTCCTGGGTTACATTTCAGGTTTTTTTTTCATTACTTTGGGTCACTATCATCCCATTTAGATTCAAGGTAAACACTATAGCAATGCCAGCCAGATTCTACTGAAGTAGATAGATAAAAAATGGATCCCACACCTCATTACCCAAGTTTGTAGGCTAATCCCTTGAAATGCAATTCAGAAATTCCTGGTGCTGCTGTTGATCGATCAACTGCTGTGATGTTTAGCCTGTAAGATCAAGGGAAATGTCAAAGGCTATCAGACAGATGTAGACAGCCTGAAGTGAATGGAAACACTGAAATAGCTTTTACCAAATTGATGTTCTTCAGATACATTTGACTTCTTGTCTGCTTATTATGCTCTGGATGGGTATAAAGCAGACAGAGCAACTCCACAAAGCATCTATACAAAGTCTTTTTTATTGGTTCATCAGGCATCCTGTCAACTCACAGTTATGATGAGGTTCTTCTTAATGTCCAATCCTTTGCATTTCTGAATCGTGGTTTAGAAAGATATTAAACTCTCATCCGTATGATGATGATTGTGATGATGATTGTAGCGACTGCATGGTATAAGATTCAGGCTAGAGTGAGGAAGCCTCCCCCAACCCAACAAGGGTCAATTTAGTGACCAGTCAGGATTACAGATGTGACCACATGACTTGGACTACATTTCCCAGGATACCTTAACTACATTTACCATGATGCATTCCCTTAAGGGACAGCTCTCACCCTAACTACCTATCCCAAATCCTGTTAACTCTAAACTGGCTGGACAGCACAACTTCAACTCCCAGAGACCTCTAGCAAGCCTGAGGAAAATAAAGCTTAGGCTATCTTAATTGGGCTAAATGTGATAAGCCTATAAAGCAGCCAATGGATTATACATTGATATCTTCTCTGCTAGAATAAGGTGATTCCTGAACTTCAGTAAAAAAAGATTGACAAATGCAGAAGGAGTAAAGTATCTGACAAGCCAAAGGACTAGAAGTGGAACTTACTGTATATACCAGCCTTTCTCTAGTGGTGGGATTCTACCACTTTGCACCTATTTTCTAGAACCAGTTGTTAACATTCTAAGCAATTTGGAGAACTGGTTGTTAGAAGAAATTTCTGGCCTAATCCTGTAAGGAAGGCAGGAAGGAAACATTCTGGTGTTGCTTACAGAAACTGCCTCTCCGTTAACCCTTATTACATTCTTGGCAGGATTAGACTTCCTTCTCAGGAACTCTCTGGAGTTTTTCCTCCTTTGCTGGTACTTTGCTTGTGTGGAGCAAACATTCAAAGTTACAATGGCACTAAAAAAAGTGACTTATGACCATTTTTCACAGTTACGACTGTTGCAGCATCCCCACAGTCATGAGAGGCCAGGTGAGGAGATGTGTGCCTCGATGTGGGTGATATTGAGTTGGTCACGCCCAGCCAATAACATGACCACAAAGCCATATCCACCCAGTCACATGACCACCAAGCCACGCTCACCAACTAAGCCATGCCCACAGAACCAGTTGTTAAAAATTTGAATCCCACCCCTGCCTTTCTCATCTTCCACTTGAGTTGGGATTAGAATTTAAGTTGACTGGGAATTCTGGGAATTGTAATACCAGTACAGCTGGAACAAGTAACCCTTGAATAATGGTTCTAATTTGAGGGTTAGTTCTTTTCAACATTATGGTCCTTAATTCATGAGTAAAATACATTGATTCTCCTGTAGGAAAGTTTGGGAAGATTTTATTATTTATTTATTTATTTGGTCTTATATGCCGCCCTATCTCCCTGGGGACTCAGGGCGGCTCACATCATAAAAAACATACAGTGACAAATTAAAAAGTTAAAAAATTATTAAACCAATATGACCAAATAAATTATCTAAAACCAGAAGAAACATTTAAAAACTAACCCAACTCCCCTCCTTAGTCCAGGCCGGCTTGTTCAAATAACCAAGACTTTAGGCAGAAGGAGTGAAGGTTGGGGGCCAAACGGAGCTCCAGTGGAAGCTGATTCCACAAGGTAGGCACACCCACAGAGAAGGCCCTACCCCTATGGACCGCCAGCTGACATTGTTTGGCCGATGGCACCCCAAGGAGGCCCTACTTGTGGGAGTGCACCGGGCGATGGGAATTCGATGCTGGCAGGAGGTGTTCCTGCAAGTACCCCGGCCCTAAGCCATGTAGGGCTTTATAGGTAAGTACCAGCACCTTGAATCTCAGATGAGATGAGAGTGTTAAATGAGACTCTTTATGATCTGATGCAAAAAAAGAAAAAAGGCACTATTTTAATATTCTGGTCAGTGTTTCAAAACTACCTAAGGTTTAGATGTTTTTCATTGCCAGGAATAATTCTGCAAGGCTGCTCAAGTTCTTGGAAATAGAGCCCTTGATAGGCAACTGAAAATGTGATTGCTTCTTTCACTTGTAATGCTTTTACAAGCATTTTCCTCCTCATTTCCATCCATTTGCTATTGTTGTATTTAAATCGGGGAAATGATGCTGGATCTTTAGAGAAAATCATGTTTCTTTTCTTTTTGAAGTCAAAGCTGAATTGCAATAGAAACATGTATATTGGATTGCTTCCTTCATAGGCTATCTCAAAATGACTTCCATTTTGAGCTCAATCGCTTCAGTCAATCTTGTTAAAGAAATCAAGCTTTAGCCCTCTTCTTTATAAAGTGAAATAACCAAGGTGAACATCGTAATCTAAGAATAATGACCCTGATACAGCCATGCTCAGGTTTTCATATGTCGCTTTTTGATGATTCAATTCCCTATGAAATGATGGGGTCGAAAGCAGAATGGAGCTCAGAGAAAATAGGAAGCCTACAAATCTGAATCATTTCCTGCCAAAACTTTTCTGCGGTTCTAACTCATCCTGAATTCGCCCCCTCTATTCAATTCCTCAGTTATAGAACCTATTGGTTCCAACCTGGCACTCCACTATGAGAAAAATCTTCGACTAACAGTGAAAAATGACAGGCCAGCTGGCACCTATAATTAACACTTTAAAAAACCCACTGGTTTTACTTGGGGGAATGAACAAGTAATTCTCAACTTAGAACCATTCATTTAGTGACCATTCCAAGTTTCAACAGCCCTGAAAAAGTGACTTACAACTGGTCCCCATTTCTATGACTGTTGCAGCATCCCTACTGTGATGCTATCTGTAATTTAGATGTTTGGCAACTGGCATGTATTTTATGACAGTTGCAGTATCCCAGAGTCATATTGTTATGTATGCAGGTTTAAAGTCATTGGTTTAGATTGAACTGTTCTTGTAAAATGTCAGAAATGATTGGTTTAAAAAGTGCAGGAAAACCCTGCACTCTGATTGGCTGGCAACCGCGCTGCTGGCTATAAGTAGCAGCCGCAGCCCAGCCAAAGTGGGTTCGTTCTGAGCTGTAGTTACTAATAAACAAAGAGCTTGAAGCACTCCGCCTGTCTCTTCATGCAAACTTAACACTGGCGAAAGGTGGGATCTCCCTGAAGAGAAGGCAAGCAACGGAACAGAAGGAGAGTGAGATGGCTGCACTGAACACCCCAGTCCCCATTCGATCCGATGGCAGAAGACTGGGAGACGTATGCAGATCGTTTCCAAATGTATCTGGAAGGAAATGATCTTGCCGACATTTCGAGAAGCGGAAGAGGGCGGTCTTTCTCATGCACGGTCCAGCAGTGTTCAAGATGGTGAAGGCATTGGCGGGAGCTGCAGACATGAAGGTAATGGAATGGCCTGACTTAGAAAAGTTGTTAAGAGCCCATTACGCCCCACAAGTATCATGCCTCATTAAGAGACACGAGTTTTACCATCGGATCAAGGGGAAAGAGAAACGTAATTTCGTGGCAAGTTTAAGAGACATTGGGGTTGCATGTGAATTTAAAATTTAGAAGAGGCCATGCACGATCTATTTGTTCTGGGCCTTAAAGACAAGGTGCTTCAGAGCAAGTTATTACTAAGACCTAAGATCATGCTGAAGGAAGCAATAGAGAGGCCTCTTCAGCAGAAGCTACCAAGTCCTCAGCAGCAGCCATGAAGAAAATTAACAAGGCCACAAGCCATCCTGATGTGGAAAAGTCCACAACAACTCATTGTGAGCAAATAGATTCTGAGTCAGACTGTAGTGAGGTGGAGGAAGGAATTTATAGACTCAGAATGGAGCGGAAAAAAGACCTGGGAAGAAAGAGGCAAGATTTCTACTGCAGAGGTTGTGGGGAAGCCACCCCGCACTGAATGCAAGTTCCTAGATACCATCTGACTCTGTTGTGAAAAAAGAGGACACCTAGCAAGAGTCTGCAAATCATCCAGAACTCCACCCAACAGAAGGAAGTTTCCTGACAAAGAATTCAAGCCCAACAACCTCAGTGAGAAAATGGGGCAGCACAGAAGCAAATGGGAAGAATGAAACTCATCAGACAGTAACTATTGGTCATTCTTCTTCTATCAATAACAGAAAAGTGCATGTCAAGGTACTAATTGAAGGAAGGCCTTGCCAAATGGAAGTGGACTCAGGCTCTATTTATCTATGGTGTCATGGGACACTATTCACAGACTACTCCCAAACATTCAGAAGAAGCATTTCAAGAAGCAAGCACTGACTCTTAAAGACTACCAAGGGAACAAGATTCCAGTAGTTGGAACAAGAGAATTCAACGGAAGTTCAAAGGCCACACAAACGCTTGCCCCTGACCATCGTGACAAGGATCGCCCAAGCTTGCTGGGACTTGAGTGGTTCAATCCACTAGGCATCAAGGTGACTGGCATCAATCACGTGAGCAACACTGAATGGGAGGAGGCCTTGAAGTCTGAGTTTTCAGAGGTCTTCAGCCACGGATTGGGCAAGTATGGGGACCCCTATCACTTTCAACTAGATCCAAAGGTGCTTGTTAGCAAAAAGCCCAAAGGTCCCATTTGCCTTAAAGGAAAAAATTGATGCACAGATAAACTAATAGCTCAAGGAAGGAGTTTTAGAGCCACTGACCACTCACTCAGGTGGGAGACACCCATAGTCACACCAGTCAAGACTGATGGGTCAGTGAGAATCTGTGAACTATAAGGGGACATTGAACCATGCAAGCTTCAACAGTATAACCAGTTCAGTGGTGCATCATTTTACATTCACTTGGCAGGGTACAGTCTTTGCCAAATTGGATCTGGAGGCATATCAACAATTAACAGTTGATGATGCCACTGCAGAGGCCCAAACCATTGTGACTCATAGAGGTGCTTTCAAATGTAAAAGGTTACAGTTTGGAAGAAAGTGTGGCACGGGCATCTTCCAAAGCCTTATGGAAAGGATGCTCCAAGGACTGCCAGGGGTAGTACCTTACTTTGATGATGTGTTAATCTCTGCTGAAAATGACACTCAGTTACAAGAGAGGCTCAGAAGTCCTTACCAGATTCAAAAAGCAGGGTTAAAGTCAAGGAAGAAAAATGCACTCTTAGAACTGACAAGGTTGAGTTCTTGGCTATATGATTGACAAGCATGGTATCCACACACAGATGCCAAGGTTCAGGCAATCAAAAGAAGCCCCTAGACAAAATGTAAAACAGATTTGCAAGTCTTCCTTGGACTCATTAACTTTTATCACATGTTCCTACCTCGAAGGCAACCATTGCAGAACCACTGCACAGATTATTAGACAAAAGTCTGTATGGGTCTGGGGCAGAAAAGAACAATCTGCATTTAACAATATTAAAAGACTAATCACGTCTGATGCTGTACTGATACAGTTCTCTGAGAATTTGCCTGTTGTACTGACTGTGATGCATCCCCTTTTGGAGTGGGGCGGGGTTTGAGCCACAGGCTTCCCAGTGGGAGGAAGCTCCTATTGCATTTTACTCTCACTTTGACCAAAGCAGAGGAACTACAGCCAACTGGACAAGGAAGCCTTGGAATTGTTGCAGCTGTCAAGAAATTCCATGAGTATTTATATGGGAGAACATTTACCATTGTCATAGATCACAAACCTAGGCATTGTGGCAGGAGCCCACTATCACTAATCACCAAGAATGCTGGGAGGTGGACTGAATTTCTTGCAGCTCATTCCACAAGGCCTGGCAAAGACATTGGGCATGCAGATGCTTTGAGTCGCTGCCCACTTCCTTCTCACACTGAGGACTTTGCTCCTGAGACTTACACCTTTTCCTAGAAACTGTTGCCAAGCTTCCAGTACCGCTGCTGAAATTGCCAGAGAGACTGCCAAAGACACTTTATTGGCTCCTGTTATAGGCTGGATTAAGAAAGGTTGGCTCTTCAAGATCTACCTCAACTTGCCCAACCTTTTAAATCCAGGCAAACTGAGACTATCTGTATTAAGAGGGATGTATTTTGTGTGGGTAACAGGGTGGTTATTCCTGCAAAACTGCAAAAGAGGTTTTGGAAATGTTACATGAGGTCATCCAGGTATTGTCAGAATGAAGGGATTGGCCAGGAGTTATGTATGGTGGCCAGGTATTGACAAAATGGTTGAAAACTGGGTTGCATCTTGTCCCAACTGTCAGAGTAAGTCAGGCCTGCCCCACCTCTCACCTACACACAGGAATGGGAATGTCCTAGGGCCCATGTTCCAGGATTCACACTGATTTTGCTGGCCCTACCAGAGGCACACTTTCCTTGTTATGGTTGAGTGATGCATATTCCAAATGGCTAG
>CM019150.1:64537903-64585917 GCA_009733165.1 Naja naja
CCCTGAAAAAGTGACTTACAACTGGTCCCATCTATGACTGTTGCAGCATCCCTTACTGTGATGCTATTGTAATTTAGATGTTTGGCAACTGGCTGGTATTTATGACAGTTGCAGTATCCAGAGTCATAATTGTTATGTATGCAGGTTTAAAGTCATTGGTTTAGTTTGAACTGTTCTTGTAAAATGTAAGAAATGATTGGTTTAAAAGTGCAGGAAAACCCTGCACTCTGATTGGCTGGCAACTGCGGCTGCTGGCTATAAGTAGCAGCCGCAGCCCAGCCAAAGTGGGTTCGTTCTGAGCTGTAGTCACTAATAAACAAAGAGCTTGAAGCACTCCGCGTCTGTCTCTTCATGCAAACTTAACACTGGCGACGAAGGTGGGATCTCCCTGAAGAAGAAGGCAACGCGGAACAGAAGGAGAGTGAGATGGCTGCACTGAACACCCCCCCAGCCCCATTCGATCCGACGGCAGAAGACTGGGAGACGTATGCAGATCGTTTCAAATGTATCTGGAAGGAAACGATCTTGCCGACATTTCCGAGAAGCGCGAAGAGGGCGGTCTTTCTCACGCACTGCAGTCCGGCAGTTTTCAAGATGGTGAAGGCATTGCGGGAGCTGCAGACATGAAGGTAATGGAATGGCCTGACTTAGAAAAGTTGTTAAGAGCCCATTACGCCCACAAGTATCATGCCTCATTAAGAGACACGAGTTTTACCGCGGGATCAAGGGGAAAGAAAGAAACGTAAACAATTTCATGGCAAGTTTAAGAGACATGGGGGTGCATGTGAATTTAACAATTTAGAAGAGGCCATGCACGATCGATTTGTTCTGGGCCTTAAAGACAAGGTGCTTCAGAGCAAGTTATTACTAAGACCTAAGATCGCTGAAGGAAGCAATAGAAGAGGCCTCTTCAGCAGAAGCTACCAAGTCCTCAGCAGCAGCCATGAGGAAAATTAACAAGCCACAAGCCATCTGATGTGAAAAGTCCACAACAACTCATTGTGAGCAAATAGATTCTGAGTCAGACTGTAGTGAGGTGGAGGAAGGATTTATAGACTCAGAATGGAGCGGAAAAAAGAAAGACCTGGGAAGAAAGAGGCAAGATTTCTACTGCAGAGGTTGTGGGGGAGCCACCCCCGACTGAATGCAAGTTCCTAGATACCATCTGCCTCGTTGTGAAAAAAGAGGACACCTAGCAGAGTCTGCAAATCATCCAGAACTCCACCCAACAGAAGGAAGTTTCCTGACAAAGAATTCAAGCCCAACAACCTCAGTGAGAAAATGGGGCGCAGCACAGAAGCAAATGGGAAGAATGAAACTCATCAGACAGTAACTATTGGTCATTCTTCTTCTATCATAACAGAAAAGTGCATGTCAAGGTACTAATTGAAGGAAGGCCTTGCAAATGGAAGTGGACTCAGGCTCATTTTATCTATGGTGTCATGGGACACTATTCACAGACTACTCCCAAACATTCAGAAGAAGCATTTCAAGAAGCAAGCACTGACTCTTAAAGACTACCAAGGGAACAAGATTCCAGTAGTTGGAACAAGAGAATTCAACGTGAAGTTCAAAGGCCACACCAAACGCTTGCCCCTGACCATCGTGGACAAGGATCGCCAAGCTGCTGGGACTTGAGTGGTTCAATCCACTAGGCATCAGGTGACTGGCATCAATCACGTGAGCAGCAAACTGAATGGGAGGAGGCCTTGAAGTCTGAGTTTCAGAGGTCTTCAGCGACGGATTGGGCAAGTATGGGGACCCCTATCACTTCAATCTAGATCCCAAGGTGCCACCAATTCGCTTAAAGCCCAGAAGGGTCCCATTTGCCTTAAAGGAAAAATTGATGCACAATTAGATAAACTAATAGCTCAAGGAGTTTTAGAGCCCACTGACCACTCCAGGTGGGAGACACCATAGTCACACCAGTCAAGACTGATGGGTCAGTGAGAATCTGTGGAGACTATAAGGGGACATTGAACCATGCGCTTCAACAGAGCGCATATCCAGTTCCAGTGGTGCATCATTTACTACATTCACTTGGCAGGGTACAGTCTTTGCCAAATTGGATCTGGCCCAGGCATATCAACAATTAACAGTTGATGATGCCACTGCAGAGGCCAAACCATTGTGACTCATAGAGGTGCTTTCAAATGTAAAAGGTTACAGTTTGGAGTAAGCGTGGCACCAGGCATCTTCCAAAGCCTTATGGAAAGGATGCTCCAAGGACTGCCAGGGGTAGTACCTTACTTTGATGATGTGTTAATCTCTGCTGAAAATGACACTCAGTTACAAGAGAGACTCAGAGAAGTCCTACCAGATTCAAAAGCAGGGTTAAAAGTCAAGGAAGAAAATGCACTCTTAGAACTGACAAGGTTGAGTTCTTGGGCTATATGATTGACAAGCATGGTATCCACCCCACAGATGCCAAGGTTCAGGCAATCAAAAAGCCCCTAGACCAAAAGTAAAACAGATTTGCAAGCCTTCCTTGGACTCATTAACTTTTATCACATGTTCCTACCTCAGAAGGCAACCATTGCAGAACACTGCACAGATTATTAGACAAAAAGTCTGTGTGGGTCTGGGGCAGAAAAGAACAATCTGCATTTAACAATATTAAAAGACTAATCACGTTGATGCTGTACTGATACAGTTCTCTGAGAATTTGCCTGTTGTACTGACTTGTGATGCATCCCCTTTTGGAGTGGGGGGGGTTTGAGCCACAGGCTTCCCAGCGGGAGGGAAGCTCCTATTGCATTTTTACTCACATTTGACAAAGCAGAGAGGAACTACAGCCAACTGGACAAGGAAGCCTTGGCAATTGTTGCAGCTGTCAAGAAATTCCATGAGTATTTATATGGGAGAACATTTACCATTGTCACAGATCACAAAACCTCTGTTAGGCATTGTGGCAGGAGACAAACTAGCCCACTATCCTGTCACCAAGAATGCTGAGGTGGATGGACTGATTTCTTGCTTATTCATACAAACTCATCCACAGGCCTGGCAAAGACATTGGGCATGCAGATGCTTTGAGTCGCTGCCCACTTCCTTCTCACACTGAGGACTTTGCCCTGAGACTTACACCTTTTTCTAGAAACTGTTGCCAAGCTTCCAGTACACGCTGCTGAAATTGCCAGAGAGACTGCCAAAGACACTTTATTGGCTCCTGTTATAGGCTGGATAAGAAAGGTTGTCCTCTTCAAGATCTACCTCAACTTGCCCAACCTTTTAAATCCAGGCAAACTGAATTATCTGTATTAAGAGGATGTATTTTGTGGGGTAACAGGGTGGTTATTCCTGCAAAACTGCAAAAGAGGTTTGGAAATGTTACATGAGGGTCATCCAGGTATTGTCAGAATGAAGGATTGGCCAGGAGTTATGTATGGTGGCCAGGTATTGACAAAATGGTTGAAAACTGGGTTGCATCTTGTCCCAACTGTCAGGTAGTCAGGCCTGCCCCACCTCTCACCCCCACACAGGAATGGGAATGTCCTAGGGGCCCATGTTCCAGGATTCACACTGATTTTGCTGGCCCTACCAGAGGGCACACTTTCCTTATTATAGTAGATGCATATTCCAAAATGGCTAGAGGTCATCCCTATGGCATCCACCACAACTGATGCTGTCATCAAACAGCTTAAAAAGCTTTTTGTAACTCACAGGTTACCTGATGTACTCATTTCTGACAATGGTCCTCAATTTACATCCAACCTTTTTGAATCATATCTAGCACAGCAGGGTATCAGACATGCCCTGACAGCCCCTGGGCATCCTTCGACTAACGGCGGGCTGAGCGTATGATGATTTACCAAGGAAAAACTTCAGCAATTGGGTCCAGGGGATATCACTGAGAGAGTTGAAAAACTTCTCAGTGTCAGCATATCACTCCTAACCCATCAACTAATTATCCCCAGCAGAGTTGTTGATGGGTAGGAAACTCAGGTCTCCCTTGATCGCCTTCATCCCACTTACGCACCCAACGCACCACTAGATTCCACTAGCAAAGTTTGCACGTTCACTGTGGGTGATTCTGTTTATGCTAAGAACCTTATGGGTGAACCTTTATGGATTCCTGCTGAGATAACCCAAATCACAGGCCCTCGATCTTACAGGGTACAAACAGAGGATGGTGTCCTCTGGAGCAGGCACATTGATCAGCTTAGATCCAGATTACCTCAGGAACATTGTAATTGTTCCTCTCTTGTTCCCATACCTACTGCCTCTTCTAGGGGAAGGGAGGATCATGAGTGTAATGAACAAGCAAGAATCAACCCCATGTGTAACGAGAACACGACAGGAACCATCCCAAAACCTGTCACAATACCAACAACCATTTTCACAAATGGAAGATTGCACATCATTACCTGATTTAGGTGCTGACCTTGGGTTGGAGATGGATTGGGAGGAGAGACCAGGTTGTAGTAACCAAACAGGTTCTACCATTACTACAAGTCCAGTAAGGAAATGTCAGCAGACACATTTCCTCCCTCACAAGGTGAGAACCTTAAAACATCTGAACCACGTGGGTCTCAACGTACACGTAGAGCCCCACCTATTTAAAAGAATACATTAGATAGGCTGGGGTTTGAGTATGGACTGAACCTAGTGGGGAGGGGTGTTATGTATGCAGGTTTAAAGTCATTGGTTTAGTTTGAACTGTTCTTGTAAAATGTAAGAAATGATTGGTTTAAAAGTGCGGAAAACCCTGCACTCTGATTGGCTGGCAACTGCAGCTGCTGGCTATAAGTAGCAGCCGCAGCCCAGCCAAAGTGGGTTCGTTCTGAGCTGTAGTCACTAATAAACAAAGAGCTTGAAGCACTCCACGTCTGTCTCTTCATGCAAACTTAACACATATGATCACCATTTGCAACTTTCCCAGCCAGGTTCCGAACAAAGTCAGTGGGCAAAGTGAGATTGCTTAATGATTGTAGTGCTTTCTTTAACTGTAGTGATTAGCTTGACACCTGTGGCAAAAAAAGATCATAAAATCAGCCATGACTCAGCAGCCAGAAATTCTGGTTGCCAACTATGATCATAGATGGTTAAGGACTAGTACCTGTACCTCTTCTTCCTGAAAGAATATATTGTTTTTTGCACAGCTGTTTCAAGTGACTGCCTAATGTCACAAGATATGGGCAAATCAGATGAAAGGGATGAGTAATTTGTACAATAGAGTGGAAGCAGAGGTAGTATTCAGCAGGTTCTGTCCCAGTTCTGGAGAACTGGTAGCAGAAATTTTGAGTAGTTCGAGAACCGGCAAATACCACCTCTGACTGGAGATTTTACAGTATCCTTTCCCTGCCATGTCCACCAAGCCACACCCACAGAACTGGTAGTAAAATAAATTGAATCCCACCACTGGGTGGAACATTTTACCAACCAATGGCAGCATTTCCACTGGAGCTGAGGAATAGATGGCAGAAACTTCTTTCTTGTCTTGCATTCTAATTTTCTGTGATGTTAAGTGATGGGATGTTTTGCCAGTATCCCTCCAGCATCATTAGCTTGCTCCAAAGCTGTCCCTCTTTTTTCCTTCACATGAAAGATGAACATGGCAGTAAATCAGAGCAGAAGCAAGCCAATCTGCTTGTAACCTTAATTTGCTTCCACCTTCTAGACACTTAGAAGGAGTGCTAACTGGTTCTATGGAATAACAGAGTACATTTATGGATGGAAGATTTAAGGCAGTGTTTTTCAATCTTGGCAACTTGAAGATGTGTGAATTTCAACCTCCATAATTCTCCAGCCAGCTCATTGGCTAGAAAATTCTGGGAGTTGAAGTCCACCCATCTTCAAATTGTCAAGGCTGATCTAAGACCAATGGTCTTTTGGAGAAAGATGACTGTGTCAGGATTCTGGCAGTTACTCCAATTAAATCATGAGCCTCGAGCCACACTCCCAAAACTAAAAAAGATTTATTTGAAGTTAATATTCTATGTCCGCATTTACCTGGGCGTAGCCAACTCTGAGATATGTAATTAATTCACTGTCACCCTTGATCCTGCTCCCCCCCATATCATCCAATGAAAAATGTCCATAGCCAAGAGTCATCAATTAGATTAGATTTTTTCGAGGCAGAAGCTTCAGTCATCTAATCAGTCTTTGAAGAAAATATGAATGGAATGTACTTTTGATTCCACACTGCTGTCTGCTCTTTGAAAATCCTCCCCTTCTTTCTGTTGTTAACTATAAAACATGTATACAAAATGTTTTATGAGTTGACAGACTGACTAAGATAGTTCCAAGCCAGCAACCAGAGAATAGATCAGGAAGATCTATTTGGCTCCTGATCTCCGCTCTTTCCGCCGCGATTTGAAAACCTGGCTATTTGAACAGGCCGGGCTGGACTGACCTCTTGGGAGGGTGGTTTTAAATTAATTTTAAATTAATTTTAGTGATTGGGCTTGCTTAGTTTAATTCTTTTTTAAATATTTATTGTTGTATTTTAATTGTGAGCTGCCACGAGTCCTTTCAGAGAGGGGGCAGCATACAAGTCCAATTATAAATAAATAAAAGATACAGACTAAGGAGAAGGAGCCATAGAATTGCTAAACAGTTAGTAAATTTCAAAGGCCAGTAGATTTGTTTAACACTGTAGAATCAATCACCTCTTGCTATATGTGGTTTTCCAATGCAGTGTTTTTATTTTAGTTCCCACGAATCTCCAGACATCTGAGTGCCCTTCTTGGAGTAGGGTAAGAGAGCTTTATGGTGTTTTGTTCCTTGAATGGGTGTTGTTCCCACATATCAGCCTTTGGATTTACTGTGTGCCATCAATCAGTGTCACCTCTTAAAACCACACACTTAGGTTTCTCCATGACACAATACCAACCTACGCAGTAGTGTATTGTTGCTATGCTAGTAGGAAAGACCTTTTATAATGTTATTTGTAGTAGAAGTTATTCAGGAAAAGTAGAAGTAATATAAGAAGGGAAATTTTTATTTTTAAAGCTGGTTGTTGTTCCTGCATATGTGCATATTTTGTACCTTTTCATTACTATATTTCATATAACTGTATTTTTACATATATGGGTATGTGTGAAAATGTATGTCCACTAAGACTCTCCCAGAGGAAATTTCATTCCTGTAATGAAAACTTGAGAAACAATGGCAGTGGGAGAATTGCCCAGTGACTACAAGTGGTAACTTTAGATCTAGACCAGTGGTGGGATTCAGCCAGTTCACACCACTTTGGGAAACCGGTTGTTAACTTTCTGAGCAGTTTGGTGAACTGGGTGTTGGAAGAAATCATTAGGGCAGAGAACTGGTTGTTAAATTATTTGAATCCCACCACTGATCTAGACTCAGTATTTTCCAAACTGTTGCCAAGGCACCAGTTTAGTTGAGATTTGCTTTAGCTGGTTTACAGCTGGACATTCATAGGGCAGGAACAGCAAAATGGGACAGGGTACTTTGCTCTAAGAAGTTATCTGTGGGTTATTAATATAAACATTTAAACTTTGAAAAGTAGTCATGCTATATTCTATCCAGCAGAGGTCAGCATTACATTGGCCACTGTCCTGCATTTCACAGAAGTTGAACATAGGAAGGTATTTTAATTTTAATTTAAATTATTTGGAACAATCAAGATGTTTGGATTTACAAATTTTGATCATGTGACCACAAGGACACTGCAAAAGTTGTAAGTGTGGGGACCAATTGTAAATTACTTTTTTCAATAGTGTTGTAACTTTAAATGGTAGTTAAATCAGGTCGAGAACTGCCTACAAATTGGTCTGAACAGCTATAAGAAGGTGGAGCATGATATTCCATTGCTGGTAATTGACATGTTGTGCAAAGAGAGACATTCCAGGGTTCCTAGGGAACTGGATTCAGGTATTTGTTTCAGTGGCTTGAAGGAGTTTCAATTTCATTTGTACATTTATAGTGGAAAAGTAAACATGGATCATGACTGCAAGAACACTATCTACTATTATTACTTGAGGTTTTATAACAAGTTCCTGCCACTGATGCCTTTCAGATAGGTTGGAATTGCAACCTTCAGGCAATGAATCTTTCCTAGAAATTCCTAAGCCAGTTAAAATTGTCTTGTGCTGCTCTAATTTTCTTCAGATTTATTTAGACATCAAGACACTCTTAAAATGGACATGTTTACATTCTGTGCAACACAGAGAACTGTCAGCCAGTTGGTGATGTTTTAGCCAACAATGGAGTATCATGCTCCATCTTCTCATAGCTGTTCATACTTATCTGTAGGCAGTCCTCGGCTTATGGCAATTTAACCACCGTTCAAAGTTACAACACTACCGAAAAAGGTAATTTATAACTGGTCCCTGTACTTACAACTGTTGCAGTGTCTTTGTGGTCACATGATCAAAACTGGGCTCCTGTTAACTGGCAGGCATTTTACAATGATTCCAAGCACTCCTTGGTCAATTATGACCATCCCAGGGGACTTCCAACAAGCAAAGTCAATGAAGGAAGCTGGATTTGCTTAACAACTGCATAATTTGTTTAATGGCCATGCAAAAAAAGGCCATAAAATCGAGAGTGACTCACTTAACAATCACATGGAATCTCCAGTCCCACTTGTGATTGTAAGATGACCCCAACTTCTACTTCTTCTGTGCAATATGATCATGAAAAGGCTAGTTCCCTATAGGTCTGTCAATTTTGTATTTAATTATTAAATTAAATACAATACAATAAATTAAATTATTAAATATTAATTATTATAGCAGCAAGCTGTTATGGTGAGATTAAGGCAGGGGTCCCCAATCCCTGGTCCATGGGCCAGCACTGGTTTGTGGCATGCCACAACAAGCAAAGCCCCATCTGCAGGATGTATGGAGCCTATGAAACTCCCTCCGGTCCACAGAAAAACCTCTCTCCACGGAACTGGTCCTTGTTGCCCAAAATTTAGGGGACGGGGCAAACCATTAAAATTCCTTCCAGTGAGAATATAGATTGCTTCCTTAAGCAGAGAGCAACAACATGTTGAACAATTGGTGCACAAGTTCAGAGGAGGGTGACAAAGATGCAGGAACTTCAAGACATGATCAAGACTATTCAAGGATGATGGGGAGACTTAATTTGAAGAAGAGGAGACTGAGGGAGATAGGATCTCACTGCTCAGGTACACAAAAATATATTGTTGAGAACATGATCACTGCCAAGGAGACTAGGACCAGAAATGGTAGATATAAGTTGCAACTATCTAGATTTCATTTCAATATAAGAAAAGGCTTCCTAAATAGAAGAAATAGAAGAAGAATAGCAGTCTGTGTTTTTATGAATAGGCTGGACAGGATAATTTGGTTGGGGTTTTTTTTTCTTCTGTTATGAAGAGTTGAGTGAGATTATCTTTGTGGTCCCTTCCAACTGCACAATTTTATGATTCTATGGCATAACTATTTTGTTGATTTTTCTTTGTTAGTATGCTAATGTTGATTTTCATGATTTCTGCAAATTCTAGGTCAGTAAAAAAACTCTGGAAGAACAATGTGGATCGAATGGTGAGTCAGCTTGCTTACGTCACTTGGCCAAAGGTTCTAATTCGCTCAGATATTTCCCAACCAGAACAAACAAAAGAGCTGTTTCTTTTTAAATGAATGCAGCCCTGGGTTTATTTTTGTACTTTTCAATACTGAGCAGAAAGAATAGAAAAGAATAGTTAGCAAAGCCCCTTACCTTCCAAAATCTTCCTATACAATTACCCCATATATTATTCTAGAGTTCTAGAATTCAACTATAACTCTAGAATTCTAAAAAACATCTTAATGGTTTTTGTATGGCACATCACTATGCAATTGAGTCCATTCTTATTTCCTGTAACACATGTTACCAGATAGTTTTAAAGTGGTCAAACATGATGATTTAGTTGGATGAAATGGAGAAACACTATATGAAGTTTCTCAACTTCTTTTCCAATCATTCCTGAGCTTGTCTGCAAAGCAACAGTTTCATGGCTAAAGTAAATAGTATTAGTGAATAGGTGGGTTTTATTCTTAATATGCAAAAAATGAGAGGACAGAGACACAAAGTCCTGAATTTCTTCTTATGCACTAGGACTTCCAGGATCCAATTTAATTGGCAGTAGCCACATATATCCTGTGGGATATCAATTGTACCATATAATAGGACAAGTTGAAGCTCAGGACTTAACCAAGCCTTCCTCTTTTTTATCAATACGATGTACATCAGGTATCTGTAACAGAAAAATTCCCAAATTGGTGGGGGGTGGTGTTCTGCTTTACGCTCTAGATGGGTATAAAGCAGACAGAGCAACTCCACAAAGCATCTATACAAAGTCTTTTTTATTGGTTCATCAGGCATCCTGTCAACTCACAGTTATGACAAGGTTCTTCTTAATGTCCAATCCTTTTGCATATCTGAATCGTGGTGTAGAAAGATATTAAACTCTCATCCCTATGATGATAACCATGATAATAATTGTAGTGACCGCATGGTATAGGATTCAGGCTAAAGTGAGGAAGCCTCCCCAACCCAACAAGGGTCAATTTAGTGACCAATCAGGATTACAGATGTGACCACATGACATGGACTACATTTCCCAGGATACCTTAACTACATTTACCATGATGCATTCCCTTAAGGGGACAGCTCTCAATTCCTAACTACCTATCCCATTAACTCTAAACTGGCTGGACAGCACAGGGGGACTTCATAAAAATACATTGTCTTTTTATCAGTAAGCTCTCTAATTATTCATCAGATAGGGCAAAACTTATATTTGAATACCCCAAGATATCAGGATACATTCCTTTGACTGTGAAGAGTCCTCTTTCCCTGATCAGGTTTATTTCAGCTTTAAGGACAAGACCCTAGATTAACTCTGAGAAAAACTTCATTAAGCTGACTATACTATTTTGCAAGTGGAAAGCTATTTCATACCTCTTCATTAGGGATAATTTTAATTAAATTTAACTTAATACAGTATGTTACCATCATATTAATAATCCTATATCCTAACTTAATTAACTGGCTATCCCTTCTTGTAATACAGGCATCTTCCTTGGATAATTCATCTCATACTGTCAGACCCAAACCCAAAGCCAATACAGTGAGATCTAATCAAATCCATTTTTTATTTGCTTATACCTAATACCCAGAATCTTGCCAGACTAAAGCTATAACCTTCTGACCTAATAGATATACCCTGGAAGATTCTAGGTTGTGGCTACATCAAACCTTTTCCTTCCCTCCCATATCCAGTTTAGGACTGCACAGTCTCTTGTCTTGGGACTCTCTCTGGAATGTGCTGCCTTGTCCCTGAGAAGCTGCAGTGCTACTGCCAACATTTCTCTGACTCTTTATTTAACTGCACATTCCATCACATGCAGAGTGCTAATTGGCTTTCTTGCAGTAGAGTCCCATGCTTTTCTCTTTCTGCTTTTTTCTAAGCACATATGAAGTTGCTAATTAAGCAGAAGTAAACATGCCATTTACTATTGCATTATTACATTTCAACATCTGCTTGCCCAGACCATTCAGATAATTATCCATTGTTACTATTTATTAACTCATAACCTGCCCTCAATACAATAATCTATCAGCACTTGTCTTCCATCTTAACCTTCTGTTTTGCCAGTGTTGAGGAACATTGACTGACTTCTTCAATCTGGCCACTTTAGATGTGTGGGACTACAACTTCTATAATCCTAGACAATAAATATACTATACAGTTCTGTAAAGGATAGAAGACTGGGGTTGGCTTCTTTAGCATTACCGTAAAATTAAACTGCACAAGTTTAGGTTTAGTTGAGCTTCTGAGATTTATTTGTTCAGATCAAGGCTTGACATGACCTCCAGCTCTGCATTTGGCAGCACCCTCTGATACTGGGAGTGTCAGATAACCATGCAGTTGGATAAATTATGCACGTTAAACATTTGCAGCATTTGCTGGTAGTTATTATCTCAGATTGTACCTATTATGGAATTAGGGCCATTTAATCCTTTGCTGATTAAACCAGAGTTCACATTTGAAATCTTGAAATGATCCTGCAAACAGTCTTGAGAGACTGCATAGTTCTAATTTAATTTTTTTGAGAGTTGA
This sequence comes from Naja naja, assembly GCA_009733165.1. Taxonomy (NCBI): domain Eukaryota; kingdom Metazoa; phylum Chordata; class Lepidosauria; order Squamata; family Elapidae; genus Naja; species Naja naja. The sequence goes on from CM019150.1 coordinate 64,549,944, forward strand.
AATGTGAGGCCTGATTTGGTGGGAAGAACATATATTTTATCCCAAAGTAAACTGATGAAAGGTATTAGCTGGAAAAAACAGAGATAGGTAAATCCTGAGGAAAACAAATTAAAGAGATAAAGTCTCAAGGACCTTTCAGTCTCTAACTGCTGCTTGTGGCACATGCTTAAGCCCGAAGCTTTCTTTGGCACTCATCCAATTGTTCTCCTTAGTTTTGAGAGCTAGAAACTTCAGTGGTTTTCTTTTTAACGTTCTACTCTAAATTGCAAGAATCCTACAGGGAAGCCAATGCTTCTCTATCTTTATGGGGAGAACATTGTCTGCAATCTTGAAGGAAGCTCTGGTTTGTTCCCATCCTTAAGATGCATTCTTTGGATTCAGGCATCCTTAACAATTATTGCCCCATCTCTAATCTCCCCATGCAGGAGACATTGTTGAGAAGAGGGTTGGAAATCACCTGCAGAATGTCCTAGACCTAGGTTATCTGATTTCCATTCCATTAGTTGTTGGCCATGGAAGGAAACTGCCTTGGTTGTGCTAGTAGATGGGCATTGAAGTGACTGGGGAAATGGTACTCCTAGCGACAATCAACATCTGAACAGATTTCAAGATCATCAACCATGGTAACCTTTCTGAACTGCCTGTGAAATTTGGAATTAGAAGTATTATTTTGCAGTGGTTCCTTTTCCTGAGTGGACAGTTCCAGTCAATTGTAGGAAGGAAAAAGAGATCCAGCAACTATTTATTTATGCCCTAGTGATGAGTAGCTGCCCCTATTGTTTAATACCTACATCAGGGATGACAAACTCATGGCCCATGGGCCAGATGTGTCATATGCTGGCCATGCCCACCCCCAGTTTGGTGAAGGGAAAAAAAGTCATGATATGTCATATGACAACAATGTGACACCATGAGTTTGATACCCCTGACCTACATGAAGCTGCTGGAGAAGTCATCCTTCAGAGTAGGGTATTGTATCTACAATGTGCTGATTATATCCAATGGTACATGATCCCCATTCTGCATTTTTTCTGGCATTTCCATGGAAGTCTTGATCTAGTGCTTAGAAGCTATAGGGACTAGATCGGATGAAGGAGGCTGCAATTGAACACATTGATCACTTTGTACTACTACTAGCATTATGCTATTATACACCCCATTGTATTTTCTTTTTTTCCAGGCTTACCGTGATGAATTCATTGCAGAATGGAGAAAGTTGAAGCTGGATGTCGTGCTTTGTCCTGCTTTGGGCCCAGCCTTTAATCTTGGATATGCTGGCAAACTATTTGGTATCAAATCCTACCCCCACTATAACTTCTCTGTGTACCTTTGTTCTTTTGCCTGTTCTAAGAAGGGTTAGATTCCAGGGGTGTGAAGAAACAGTCCTGCAAGGTGTGCAACTGCCTCTTGTTTCTGAAGCTCTGACATCATTCTTTTGATCACTCCAGCTCCTGAGTTGATTGGGAGGAGGGCATTGTTAGATGAGGCCCCAGATGCCAATAAACAAGTTTCAATCAAATCAAATCTTTATTATGGTCATATACAAGCATAAGGAGAGTGGAGTACAGTCAATTAAAAGCATAGAAGATACAACACAGTCTTTAAGAAAATGAAAAACTAGAAGATATTAAAACAATGTGTATATACACATACACACACAAACAAACAAACTATAATAAGTGGTAGGAGCATTAGATAGATACAGGGGAATATAAAAGGCTTGTATGTGGAAGATATAGTTATATAGAGCATCCCAAAATGGTAAACTGGGTGCTCACAGATTTTCATCTGTGCCCTCAAATTTCCTTTGCAGGAAAGCATGTAGAATGAATTAAGGAACCTGTCACAGGGGAGGATATTGGCTGGGTGATCAAAAGATATAGTCAACTGTAGCTTCCTATCAGAGTAAAATAAAATTGAGGAAGCAGGCTGTAACAGGTAACACTGTAAAGGAAATAGAGCTGCTTTCTAGATAATATTGGCAATAATGCAATAAAAGAGTAGATAGATTAATAACGAAGCACAACAATCAATTCAGAACTGACCAATTTAGTTGTTCAGATTATCAGGCAAATCAGAAAATGCATACATATGTACATACATGCTATATGTTACTTTCTTAGATATGACCTTGGTTTATAAGGGTGTCTATTGGTAAGTAGCAATAGCAGCTGAGTAAACTTACTTTTGGGGCTCACCCTTATTTCCTGCTTGCTCCTGGGAGCAGATAGTCCGTTTCCTATTTCTCAAGGGTAAGAACCTTGTCCCCAGCCTGTTCTGAAGAAAATATCCATCCATCTTTTTTTGCTGTGCATAAGAAAGGCTGTTCTGTTATCCTTCAACCAGCATAATGGGTGCCATGAGGTTCATCAGCTGTGCTTTATTACATTTGGACAGGACATTTGCTCAAATGGCTAGTGTGCATTGTAGTGAGAACATTTTTCCACCATTTTAATGTATTTTCTTTGGTTATAGTTGCTGCTTCTTAGATTTGAGCTACTGTGTTATCTGCTTGCTTCTGAAAGCCCTTTCCACATAGCCCCAAAGCATGCTTAGATATATAAGGAACATCCCAGGCCTTGCATTGACTTCTTATATACACACATAAAAACACCAGTGATTTGGGAAATAGGTTCAATATTCACGTGTGGGGACTTGACACTCCACAATTGAAGAACTCCAGTGATGTGGGCTGAGTATACACTTTAGAGTTTTGTTAGGGTTCACTGGTGAGCTGCAAGGCCTTTCTTTTTTGAAACTGGGTTCACCAGTGGATCAACGAAATGCTAGATTCATGAATGATGAGCATCAAACATTGGATGGACTGGGATAGGGAAGGTTGAAAGTCTCACATTGAAGATAGAACCAACAAAAGTCTATAAATAGAAAGTATGTGTCACAGAGACCTATCCTTAGAAAGGAAAGCACTTGGTATTCTGGCATAGATAGAGAACCCATAGGTCAGAAGATATGGTAACTGTAGTTCAAACAGATCATTCCCAAGGTGGAGGGACAGACTATGTTTCAGAGAGGAGGCTAAGCTAGCTTTTTTCCACCGGATTACCTTGAGGCTCAAGCAGCTTATGGCTGCCAAGTGGCACAACCCTAAGTATCCACCAGGAACAATTTTGCAACTGTTCTTAGAATCATTTCAGATGATTTATTGAATGATAAAATAATGCAAAACAAGCATCTGGCAGCCCTGACATTTCAGGCTCATTTCCTTATTCCTAAAAAAAAAAAATTAAAAAAAATCCCTGAAGAGAAGATGATGATGCCATTTCTCTGCAAGCACTAGATCTTTTCCTGCACTTGTAAATTGCTCCAATTTCCCCACCAGAAAGCTATTACCCTGAAGCATAGCTCTCTTGTTACTATATCTATGTAGTTATATAGCAGTTGTGGATTGCAACTCTAATAAAAAGGAAAATGCTTCTGAAAACGTTATGTTTCCATCGTCCCTCTTTCAGGACAAGCTACAAATGATGCTGGCAACTCTTGAACACATATTCAACATATTTTATTTGCTGATTTTCTCATAAAAGCCACAGCCTCCCGCCCCCTCGAACAATCGCATCACTGCCAGCATCTTGTGATGGCGCTGGTGGCATCCACCCCATTTGGTTTCCTGGCTTGTGGAGGATGGACCTGGGTAGCATTTGTGGGCTGCAGAATGAATTGTACTGTCATGCTACCAATATGTTACAGCCACAAAACAATGGCCGGATCCTGTTGAGAAATAAATAACTTGTATATGGTATCTTTTCCAGTGGCTACTACTTATACCCATCTATATAATGTCTTGAATTTTCCTGCTGGGGTTGTACCCGTCACAACGGTTACACAAACAGATGAAGAAGGGCTGAAGCATTACAAAGGGCACTATGGAGACTTCTGGGACACGAGAATGAAGGAGGTTAGTTAACAGCAAAAATGCAATTGCCATATACGGGAGTCAAGATATTGCCAAAATCTTCCTTTGCAGTACAAAACTTTAGCAGAATGGGTCCTGCTTGGATCCTGCAGCTAACTCATCATGGCCATCTCACCATGGGACAATTTAACAATTCAATTTAATTATTTAAAATAAATAAATAAATATTTAAATTTGTGTCATTCGCATTTCATTCCGTCCCTCCTTTTCCCTTCATTGCTTTGATATTCGTGTAATTCTTCTCCCATGGTGAGTTGGCCACAGCAATGACATTTTGCTTCTCATCCAAGAAGCTTCTTCAGCTCTTGGATGAGAAGCAAAAGAGCTGAAGAAGCTTCTTGGATGAGAAGTGAAACATCTTCAAAGAAGTTAAACATCTTCACAGAAAAAAACAGAAAGTCCAGTTGCCTCTTGAAAAAGCACCTTTGGGACAACCATGACCTGGATGACTGAGAATCTCTGTAGATATCTGGCCATGGCAAGTTTTTCTAATTTGAGCATGTATCTGCTTAATTGAAATAGGTCCTGCTGAGTTTTAAAGGACTTTTATCTCCTTTAAGGGAATTTGAGCCATAGCTTAGTACGATCCTGTAAGCTTTGAATCTGCCCAAAATATAGCTTTGAATAGGCTGGGAATTCTGGCGACTTCATTGACATGACAATATTGTTGGCAGTAATATTGGAAAACTGCATTTGCATTTGAGCCCTTTTTGCTATGGAAAATGCTCATTGGAGAAGTTACGCCTTTTATGGTATACCCCTAGCTCAGGCTTGTACAACTTCATTATCAGATTCAAATGATGTAATGATGTAAAGATTACTAAACTTTATTTAAAAGAATAATTGTTTCCATATTCACATATTTTCTTCTATTTTTCTGGTTGATGATTGCAACAAAGATGCATCCATCCATCAGTTCATTGTTGGCAGCAATAATCAGTCAGCCACTTCCTTTGCCTTGTTTGTTTGTTGTTGTTGTTGTTGTTACTTTCTAAGATTTTCTGGTGGTAGATACTATAAATGCTAATTCTGCTTTTTTTATGGTCAGCCAACAGTGACTAGAAGCTGATACCTAGCTGGCTACATCGTCTTGATCTTGCTGCAACATCCAGATTAAATAATTCTTTTAGCATTGGGATCCATATTTTATGGGCAACCCCTATGTTATGCACCTCAAAACCTCTAATAATCTAGCCCTTGTAAGCATGCATTTGCATGCCAATGGTTATGGGTGGATGCTGGATCAGTGTCTCCCATTAGATAGAAGAAGGTACTTCTCCTCACTTTCCTCTAAGTTTCAAATCACATTGAGTTCAAGGACTGATTTGCAGTCGAGAAGACTGATGAATATGTTGAGTAATGTCTTACTGTTTGCGTTTCTCATATAGGCTGTGGAACATGCTGTGGGGCTCCCTGTAGCAGTCCAGTGTGTGGCCTTGCCATGGCAAGAAGAATTGTGTCTTCGGTTCATGAAAGAAGTGGAAAGAGTTTCCCATGGGAGATGGGGAAAGAGAAAAATATGATCCTGTCAGAAAGAAGCCTGCAAGGAATGTTGACCTTTCTAAATGAACGTTATTATTGACTTATGCAGTTTATTGCTGGGTTAGCTCAGTTTTCACCAATGTTCAGCAAGACAAGATATGGAGACATTAGAAGATACGGTTTAGAAAGTAGAGAATTTCTAGTAATGTTTTGTAATTAGGGCTAAATAAAGCATGTGGACAACAGGATCTTTCAGACAGACACCTCTGAATTATGCTATCTCATCAAAGGTATGATACAATTATTCTGTCATTCCTTCATCAACTATTGAGACTTTGAGAAAGCTATACATGGGAAATGATGGTGCCAGCAAATTCTTTACTATAAAATTCTATGAATGAGAGAAGTTGATTGTGCAATTAAAAAAAAACTTTTCTGTAAACCTGAACAGATGAATCTGGAACAATTTAAAACCGGTCCAGTGATCTAGGATATCACTGTGGTAACTGATACTAACTTTGAATCTCAAAAATTATTTGCAAAACTGAAATGAAAGTGTTAGTTCTATATGAAAAAACATTGCCAGATAGATTAATCTCCCAAAAGAATGAATGGAAAGGACACAGAAGAAAGGATCATCTGGAAGTTGCCTGAATCATGGTAAAAAGAATTATAATACATAATGTCACAAACATTTGTGGATGTATGGTAAAGGAAGCTTGGAAAAGGATATTTGGTGATGTGATGAAATAAAAAAAGATTGTACAAGGATGGAAAAATGAATATAAGAATGATATTAAAATGAATATAAAAGATTCATGTGCCTGTAGAGAAAATACAGTTGTAAATAATATAAGTCAAAGAGAATGAGGCTTGGTTAAAAATAAGTGGTAGACAGAGAAATGCAGATTGATTCTCAGGTCAAGATGGAATTAAAATATTACTTTGGAAGTGGGTGAGGTGGGCTACAAAAGAAGTCTACAGAAAATTGAAAATGAAAATTGAAAATTGAAATTGAAAACGGAAGAAGCATTTGGAAAATAGTGGTGTGTCAAAGAATGGAATTGAACCAAATAGTACTAGAATTAGCATTCAAGAAAAATATGTTGAAAAGCAAATCATAAATGCTGTGAGGTTTTTTTTTAAAGGTAAGGTTGCAAGGGTAACTCTGTATATGCTTAAATATAGATGTAGTTTGCTAACTCTAATCCTTTATGGCTGTTCAACTTGTTTAATATATTTAATAAATGTATATGTCAAAACTTGCTTAATGTGTGTATTAATCAGACACATACATGCCTGACAATTGGAAGAGTGCCATTATTGTTCTCTAATATAGGGGTCTCCAACCTTGGCAACTTTAAGATTTGTGGATTTCAACTCCCAGAATTCCTCAGCCAGCAAAGTCCACAAGTCTTCAAGTTGCCAAGGTTGGAGATCCCTGCTCTAATACAGATAGTAAGACTGAACACAAAAATTATAGGGGATTCATTTAAGTGTGCCTGGATTGTGATTGAAAGAGAATCAGAGGTGACAGTAACCACATTTTGGGAAGTGCAATTTAGCTTTACGATGATCATGGAATACACAGACCATATTTTTGCTCTTTAGCAAGTCACTAAGAAATATATGAATATGAGGAAATTTATTGGACATTTTGTTAACTTAAAGCATATAATAATAATGAGTACTAATTTATTACATTTCCATGCTGCCTGACTCCCAAATGTTAAAACATTTAAAGACAAAAAACAATAGGAAAAATATGAAACCGTGCTAAAGGCAAAAAAACCCAAAACACAAACAGCAAAGACAAAAGAACAAAGATGGCAATAAACAAACAAACAAACCCAGAGGGAAACAGAGAGGAAGAAAGGAGCATTAGTCATCCCCTCCAAAGACTCGGGTAATGATACACACAAAACTCTTCAGAATTAGATGGCATGCATATCAGTGTCTCTATTTATCACACACTCTCAAGGATTCTTGGCTAGTTTGGAAGCAACTCTGCATGACACTGAGAGCGAAAACATCAGCAGTGTTGGAAAGCTGAGTGTGTTCGTTCATTTTAGAGACTAGAATTCAGCAGAAGCTCCTGCTTCCTGTTTGTTAAGTTTGCATGAAGAGACAGACGCGGAGTGCTTCAAGCTCTTTGTTTATTAGTGACTACAGCTCAGAATGAACCCACTTTGGCTGGGCTGCGGCTGCTACTTATAGCCAGCAGCCACAGTTGCCAGCCAATCAGAGTGCAGGGTTTTCCCACACTTTTTAAGCCAATCATTTCTTACATTTTACAAGAACAGTTAAAACTAAACCAATGACTTTAAACCTGCATACATAACACTGTTCTGAGTTTCTGTTCTTCTAAGGCAGGGCTGTCAAACTCAAGGCCCATGGGGTGCTTAGATCTGGCCTATGGGGCAGCCATGGAAGCAGAGAATGACTGGCCCACAGTGCCTCTGCCAGTGAAAATGGAGCCCGGGAGGGTCATGCTCGGCAGGGGGCGGGGAGGCAGAGGGCTAGCAAAACAAACTAAAAGCAAAACATAACAAAAGGAGAAATGTTTTGCATTTGAGCGTCCAAGAAGGGACAGGAAAGGAAAAACAGAAAGAGAAAAGACAAATTAAATGAAGGAAAGAGACTAAGGAAGGAAAAAGAAGGAAAGAAGGGAAGGAATAAGAAAGGAGAATCAAGAGGGTAGGAAAAAGAAGAAAAGGAGGGAGGGAAGGGAGGGATGGAGGGAAGTCCTACCTTAGCACTTGGCCACCAGCAGATGGCAAGGATCCTCTGGAGGACAAGGGTTCGGCACTCTCCCTGGCCTAGCCTTCCTCCACTGGAGACAATGGATTCCATCAGCCCTGCCTGGACCACCACAGGTGTCCCCGACACAAGTGATGTTCGGCTGGCCACACACCCCATCCCCTCAGGTCAAACACAACCCTGATGCAGCCCTCAATAAAATCCAATTTGACATCCCTGTTCTCTGCGTGCCCTTGCGGACCACGTGGAGGCTTCAACTGGTGCAGAATGCGGCCGCGCGGGTTGTGATGGGAGTTTCCCGATACTCTCATGTTACACCCCTCCTGCATGAGCTGCATTGGTTGCCAGTTGCCCTCTGCATGAGATTCAAGGTGCTGGTACTTACCTATAAAGCCCTACATGGCTTAGGGCCGGGGTACTTGTGGGAGCGTCTCCTGCCAGCATCGAATTCCCATCGCCCAGTGTGCACCCACAGGCAGGGCCCCCTTGGGGTGCCATCGGCCAAACAGTGTCGGCTGGCGGTCCCTAGGTGTAGGGCCTTCTCTGTGGGTGCGCCCACCTTGTGGAACCAGCTTCCACTGGAGCTCCGTTTGGCCCCCGACCTCCGTTCCTTCCTCCGCAGCCTAAAGACTTGGTTATTTGAACAACCCGGCCTGGACTAAGGGGGGTTGGGTTAGTTCTAAATGTTTGTTCTGGTTTTAGATAATTTATTTGGAGAGTATTGGTTTAATAATTGTTTAACTTTTTAAAATTTGTTATTGTATGTTTTTATGATGTGAGCTGCCCTGAGTCCCTAGGGAGATAGGGCGGCATATAAGACTAACTAACTAACTAACTAACTAACTAACTAACTAAATAAATAAATAAATAAATAAATAAATAAATAAAGGGAATGATGGTTTTGTGACTTGGCAGATCCTCTTCAGTAGCCAACTGACAAGATTTCATCAGTTTCCTACCTCAGTTGCGTGCAAAGCACGTTTGTCCTTTCTTTTTCTTTCTTTCACTTGAATGGAGATTCTTGTTGCAAGAGATGTGACCACCAGTCACGGACCAGTACTTTTTCTCTTTTTTCAATAATACATTGCAAATGTGGATCACTGCCGAAGTGCCTCTGAGGGTTCTGAAACTAAAAAAGCTAATGGTGCAAAGTGTCAATGCGTTTTTTTGGTTTGTCTGTTCAAGCTTCTAAGCTCATATTATAGCAAGCAGGTGTCTGCTAGCCAGCACTGTGTTATCTTGTCTCCATAGTAATTAGATAAGAAAGTCTTGTGATACTTTGATCCACTGCGTATGTGTACCAAGTTTATACTTCACTTCCTTTGTAACGTCCGTTATACTTTTCCTTTTTTTCTTTTTCTATATGCCTTGGTGGAGATTAGGTTGCAAACATGTAGCTCCGTGTAGGTTTCTTTATTTTATAAATAAAAAATGTTTTTAGATTACTTTCCGGGTCTCATTTTTATTATCATTGACAGCAAAGAAGAACACGGTCTATCACCTCTAATTAGCAGGGATGTTTTGAAAGATTTTTTACTCCCTGGCAAGACGATTTTTCCAAGCCTTTGAAAATAGTAGCAGAGAAAGGCTTGACACAAAGGGACCTCCACCCCAATTTTGTTCTCTTAAATACCCCTCTCCCCTGCCACTTGAAAGCTCAAAATTAAACACAGTTGCTTTGAAAGGAGAGGCAATAAGCTTTTGTGCAGAATGCTGATTCATTGCCAAAAAGGCATTAAGAGTTGTAAATCTAATCTTACGAAGCTTCTCCTCCAGAAATATTGAATTGCTAACTAGGGCATACAAAACCTTTGCTAGACCAATACTCAAATACAGCTCTTCAGTCTGGAATCCGCACTGTATATCAGACATTAATACAATTGAGCGAGTCCAGAAGTATTTCATGAGAAGAGTACTACACTCCTCTGTTCGCAACAGAATACCCTATATCACCAGACTTGAAATTTTGGGCTTGGACAATCTTGAACTACGCCGCCTATGGTTGGACTTAAGCGTAGTACACAAAATTATCTGCTACAATGTCCTACCAGTCAATGACTACTTCAGCTTCAACTGCAACAATACAAGAGCACACAACAGATACAAACTCAATGTTAACCGCTCCAAACTTGATTGCAGAAAGTATGACTTTAGCAACAGAGTGATCAATGCCTGGAATGCACTACCTGACTCTGTAGTTACATCCTCAAACCCCCACTCATTTAACCTCAAACTATCCACTATTGACCTCACCCCATTCCTAAGAGGTCTGTAAGGGGCGTGCATAAGTGCACCATTGTGCCTTCCGTCCCTGTCCTATTGTCCCATTTAATTGTACCTATTTTCTGTATTCTTACTCATGTTTATACTTATACCTATTATTTTGTAAGCGATTGACAAATCAAATAAATAAATAAAATAAAATAAATTTTCATTTCAGTATTCCTTCACCTGCACTGCATTAACATTGAGAAAGCCAACGCCTAGAAATATTTTTCTCAACCTAAAATATTTTTCTGACATTGTGAAATAATGCTGCATTTCCCAACTTGATAGTGGTCATTAATGATCATGGTTGATTTCTTAATGCACACAAGACAAGGGCTGATCTCAGTATGCTAAAGGGAAATGGACAAAAGGAGCATAAAAAAAAGGAAGTGCATGATTATCCTTCCCTATTTTGTACAAACAAAAGGGGTTAGGGGAGAATAAAAGAACCACCTTATGTTTGTTCTTGATAGATTTTTGGTACAAACAAATGGGTTTGGGGCAGTGGTGGGTTTCAAATATTTTTACTACTGGTTCGGTGGGCATGGCTTGGTGGGCATGGCAGGGGAAGGATACTGTAAAATCCCCATTCCCTCCCCACCCCACTAACCTGCTTTCCAGTTTCATTCTTCTGTGCAGGGCAACAAAAGAAGACCCAGCCAATCTGCTGGGATTCGGGAGGCAGAGAATAGATTGGGATGGGCCAGTCAGAGGTGGTATTTGCCAGTTCTCCAAATTACTCAAAATTTCTGCTACCAGTTCTCCAGAACTGGTCAGAACCTGCTGAATACCACCTCTGGTTTGGGGCCTGTGCCTATGGCTACATCCCATGATACCTGCTCAAACCAGGCACCTGTAAAAGACTTTCCCATAAATGTTTAACCCAACTTTGGCCTTAGCACAGATTCATACTGTTATGTATGTAGGTTTGAATGTTATTGGTTTATTTGAACTGTTCTTGTAAAATGTCAAATGGTATTGGTTTAAATAGTGCGGGAAGAAACCCTGCACTCCCATTGGCTGGCAGCTACGGCTGCAGGCTATAAGAAGCAGCCGTAGCCAAGCCAGGACGGGTCTATTCGAGCTGTAGTCACTTAATAAACTCTTTGCTGGAACTCCTCGCATCTGACTCTTCATACAAACTTAACACATACATTCTGCTTGGCTCATTGTCAGTATGGACAAGTCCCTGTTTCTTGAGAGCAGAATGGATGACCTAGTCTTCCTCCCATTCCTAGCCCACTGCAAATGCACACACCCCTATGTCGATTCAAAACTGCTGTTCTCCAACTTGAATTGCCTTAAGCTGTTAAGGGTTCCATAGACGGTATCCAACATTTCATATCCTTCTAGTAGAAGCCCCAGCTCTGATGGCTACCCTAGTATTTCTCAACCTCAGCAGTGTTTCTCAGAGCTTGCTGGCTGAGAAATTCTGGGAGTCCAAGTCCAGACATCTTAAAATTGCCAAGGTTAAGAAACACTAGGATACCATGTCTGGCAGGACCTCTCCACTAGGTCCAGTGGCTTGATAAGATCATAAGTATCAGATTTTCCTAGCTTCCAGGCAACTGTGTTTTCTGCTGGCTAACAGTTAAAATTATAATTTGTGGCTGCTTGTCTGTGAAGTGAATGAATGATCTTCAATCCTAAAGCTCATGTTCCAGTTAATCTTTACATTTCTCACTGAATATTCTTTTGATTTTTGCCCAGGCTGGGAAGAAGCATGGTTCCCTTGCTTTCCTACCATCGATTCACAGTATTGCAAAGATTATTTGCTCCCCACAAGCACATACCTCTGTTGTTATATGTAGCAAGATACTGATAGTTATGATCTTATCAAGCTTGGTTCAATAGGCTCCTTTTAGAGAACTGGGCGTGCTTGAACTGTTAAATTTGATTGGCTCCAGCTCACAGTTACATTAGCCAGCAAGAATGTAACGTATTCTGTCTTCTTAGCTGAACTCTTCTACTGAAAGGTAACCTCAAACAAGAAAGATGTATCTAAGAATCTTGCTAGTGTTTAGGTTTACAAAAGATAACTGAAATGCGTGGTTTTTACTTTTGCCTGTGTTTTGTGTGGGGGAAAAGGGCTATCGTCATGTGAGCTTTTACCACATGCTGAACTACATTTTCAAAGTTGAGGTAGCATTGTGAAGACAAGGGTTGAAATAGTTGGGTATTAGCACAGCATGGATTATGTAATGTGGGTGGCTTTTTATTGGGCTTAGAAGAACATTTGGTTATTTTTTTACTTTGTGTTGAGTTTAGGTTGGCCTGAACAGATGCTAAACCTGGTCAGATTTGTCTAGGCTTGGAAGCTGTGTAGGGTTGGTTAGCTTTTATAATGCAGGTTCTGTAGCAATGCTAATGTATTTTCTGCATGCTTCTTACAGTGGAGAGACTAGGCCTGCACTGTAAGGTGAGTGAATAACCAAACACTAAAGGGATAAAAAGTGATGTGTACTGGAAAAGAAATCTGAAATGTATGAATAATTATTGTGCACACTCAAACATAATAAAATATTAATTTAAGTAAAAAAATTAGGTGCCAGTTTTTTTCACTATTTGTGATTTTAATAGTTATATGTCTATATTAATTGTACAATGATACTGTTTTAACTGTTGATTGGAAGCCACCTAGAGTTTAGTGTAAGATGGGTGGCTGTTTTAAGCAAACACTGAAAATTTGACATTCTAAGACAAGATATAAAGTATCAGAGAATTTTGCTTATGCTATGCTTGTAGAATCTATGATTGTAGAATCTAATGATAGAACATCTTAAAGACCAGATTACTAGGTGAATGACCACTAAAAATAGGTGAATTATACCAAATAAATATAAAAGCAGAGATAATCACTTCAGATTTGAATTTCTAAATAAGTCATATCCCTGAGAGGACACACCTATGCAGGTCACCATGTTGAACTTCTAATTCCACAACTTACCCTTTTACACAGTTGGAAGGGACCTTGGAGTTCAGATTTCAGTTGAATTCATCGTACGATTTTTTTATCACATACTGTGACAAAACTCTTGACCTAATTCAGACTCCCAAGCATGCTTATCTCTAACTACTCCCTAACCATACAATCTATTTGATCTTTTAAGGTGATCAATGTGAAGGAAGAAGTGAGCTCACAAACTCAGTGAAAACAGGGGGCAGAAAGCAGTGACTGATAACATCCAGGTAAGCAACTTCCTTAGTATGAAATGTTTGACATTTTTTAAAAATCTTAGAAGGGATGATACCAGCAGACAAAGACAGTCTGCTCGGTGATCACAGAATGTTATCTCAGAAATCTGACGGTCTCTACAAACATTGTTGTTTACCAAAAAGCTGTAACCATCTTTTCATCTCAGGATTAGGTAAGGTTATCTTTGGAGTCTCTCTTTTGAGTCCCATCCCCCTGCCAAATAAGCAGTTGGTTGATATATTTCAGTTTTAGATTAGATTTCTGGTCCTTTCTCTTCAACTATTAGCGTTTCCCTGTCCTAATAAAGTTTGAAGGTTTTTTGTCTACATTTGTCCACATTGATACTTCTTATCCTGTCATTCTATCTGAAGACTATTAAGTCCTTTGTGGCTTCTTTTGAACATCTATGCTTTCCTAACCAGAGTTCACCCATATTGTTCTTGGTATTCTTGTTAATTATTGTTATTCACAGAAGTTGTTCCAGAGCTCCAGGTTAAACTTAAAATTATACATATGCAGTAAAGGCACATCTTTTGTCCAGAGGCATCTCCTCAACAAAGCTGAGAGATATGGGGATATTGTAATTGAACATGAATAGGACACTCCTTATAAGACGTTAGGACTTGAAGAAGCTAATGCTGTATATCTTCTTGTGGTGGAATCAGATGGGATTTGTATGAGCTTTCCTCTGCATTTCAGAATCTCCAAAAATTGCCCACAGATTTGGTTCCAGAATGCTGCGAAAAGCTTCCACTACACTTCAAGAATGGTTGGAACAATCCTGGCCTCAGGATAAAATCCATCTTCATACTGCCGTAGTTCTGATCTGTGGTTCAACAGCAGCTTATTTGCTACTGAAATGGTTAGACCAGAAAAGGATTAAAAAACAAATAGAAGAAACAAGAAGGCAAAGGGATTGTGGCTTGATAGAAATGGAAAAATCAGTGCAGACATTTAAAAGCCAGGTACATGTTTCCTAACTATTTCTTGTATGGTATAAGTACTTGTATAAGCACTTATTACTTGTATTACTTGTACTTGTGTAAGTACTTATCATTGTATAAATACTTATTACAGTACTTATTACTTATTATATATAATGTTTATGTACGTCTGTATTTAAATGCATTTATATATTATATTTTTTCCTGCAGATTTCAGGAATTTACAGGGAGTTGGAATAATAGGCTAATGGAGGAGATAGACTTTTAGTAAATAATTACAGATGAATATTTACTACATCCAAATTCTGATTTCTGCTATTTCCCTGTTGTTTGGCTCTTGTTATTAAGGTTGGGTTTGGTCACCATCTCTCTTTTAAGTAAAACTGAAGGATATTTCATGGCTACACATGGGTGAGAATTGTTAAGTTTGCATGAAGAGTCAAACGCGAAGAGCTTCAGTAAAGAGTTTATTCAGTGACTACAGCTCGAATGGACCCGACTTGGCTGGGCTACTGCTCTTATAGCCAGCAGCTGTAGTTGCCAGCCAATGGGAGTGCAGGGTTTCTTCCCGCACTATTTAAACCAATACCATTTAACATTTTACAAGAACAGTTCAAATAAACCAATAACATTCAAACCTACATACATAACACCCCTCCCCACTAGGTTCAGTCCATACCAAACCCCAACCTATCTAATGTATTCTTTTAAATAGGTGGGGCTCTTATGTGTACGTTGAGACCTTCATGGTTCAGAAGTTTTAACGTTCTCACCCAGTGAGAGAGGAAATGTGTCTGCTGACATTTCCCTGCTGGGACTTCCTGTGAAGGGAGAGACCCTGTTAGACTGTTAGAATCTGGTCTCTCCTCCCAACCCATCTCCATTCCAATGTCAGCACCCAAGTCAGGTAGTGATGTGCAATCTTCCACTTCTAAGGATGGATCTTGGCATTGTGACAGGTTTTGGGATGGTTCCTGTCGTAATGGCTCGTTACACATGGGGTTGATTCTTGCTTGCTGATTTTCCTCCTGTTCCTCCCCTTCCCCCCTAGAAGTGACATCAGGTGAGGGAACTAGAGAGAGACAAGGGCGATGTTCCTGAGGGAACCTGGATCTAAGTTGATCAATGTGCCTGCTCCAGATGAGTCCATCCTCTGTTTGTACCCTGTAAGAACGAGGGCCAGTGATTTGAGTTATTGCAGCAGGAATCCACAAAGGCTCACCTATAAGGTTCTTAGCATACACAGAATCACCCACACTGAATGTGAACTTTGGAAGTGGAATCCAGTGGTGCGTTGGGTGCGTAAGTGGGATGAAGGCGGTCAAGGGAAGACCTAAGTTTCCTACCCATCAACAACTCTGCTGGGGATAAGTTAGTAGATGGGCTAGGAGTGATGTGCTAGACACTAAGAAGTTTTTCAAGCTTCTCAGTGATGTCCCCAGGACCCAGTTGCTGGAGCTTCTCTTTGGTAAAACATACCATGCTCAGCCCGCCATTAGCTGAAGGGTGCCCAGGGGCAGTAAGGGCATGTCTGATACCCTGTTGTGCTAGATAGGATTCAAAAATGTTAGATGTAAATTGAGGGCCATTGTCAGAGACAAGAACATCAGGTAACCCGTGGGTTACAAACAGTTTTCTGAGCTGCTTGATGACAGCATCAGTTGTGGTGGATGTCATGGGAAATACCTTGAGCCATTTGGAATATGCATCTACTATAATAAGAAAAGTGTGCCCTCTAGTAGGACCTGTGAAATCAATGTGGATCCTAGACCATGGGCCCCTAGGACATTCCCATTCCTGTGTGGGGGCGTGAGGTGGAGCAGGCCTGACTATCTGGCAATTGGGACAAGATGCAACCCAGTTTTTGACCATTTTATCAATACCTGGCCACCATACATAACTCCTGGCCAATCCCTTCATCGTTACAATACCAGGATGACCCTCATGTAACATTTCCAAAACCTCTCTTTGCAGTTTTGCAGGAATAACCACCCTGTTACCCCACAAAATACATCCTCTTAATACAGATAATTCAATTTGTCTGGACTTAAAAGGTTGGGCAAGGTGAGGTAGATCTTGAAGAGGCCAACCTTTCTTAATCCAGCCTATAACAGGAGCCAACACAGTGTCTTTGGCAGTCTCTCTGGCAATTTCAGCAGCATGAACTGGAAGCTTAGCAACAGTTTCTAGGAAAAGGTGTGTGTTTCAGGTTCAAAGTCCTCCTTGTGGCAAGGCAGTGGGCAACGACTCAGTGCATCAGCATGTCCAATGTCCTTGCCAGGCCTGTGAATCAGTTTGTATGAATAAGCTGCAAGAAATTCAGTCCACCTCAGCATTCTGGGTGACAGGATAGTGGGCGTAGGTTTGTCTCCTGCCACAATGCCTAACAAAGGTTTGTGGTCTGTAACAATGGTAAATGTTCTGCCATACAGATATTCATGAAATTTCTTGAGAGCTGCAAGAACTGCCAATGCCTCTTTGTCCAGTTGGCTATAATTCCTCTCTGCTTTGGTCAAAGTGTGAGAGTAAAATGCAATAGGGGCTTCTCTCCCACTGGGAAGCCTGTGGCTCAAAACCCCCCACACACCAAAAGGGGATGCATCACAAGTCAGTACAACAGGCAAATTCTCAGAGAACTGTATCAGTACAGCATCAGATGTGATTAGTCTCTTAATACTGTTAAATGCTGATTGTTCCTTCCTCCCCCAGATCCAAACAGCCTTCTTATCAAGTAATCTGTGCAAAGGTTCAGCAATGGTTGCCTTTTGAGGTAGAAACATGTGATAAAAGTTAATAAGTCCAAGGAAAGCTTGCAAATCTGTTTTGCATTTAGGTTTAGGGCTTCTTTGATTGCTTTAACCTTGGCATCAGTAGGGTGGATGCCATGCTTATCAATCATGTAGCCCAGGAACTCAACCCTATCTGTCTTAAGTGTGCATTTGTCTTCCTTGACTTTTAACCCCACTTTCCTGAATCTGGTGAGGACTTCTCTGAGTCTTTCTTGAAGCTGAGTGTCATTTTCAGCAGAGATTAACACATCATCAAAGTAAGACACTACCCTGGCAGTCCTTGGAGCATTCTTTCCATAAGGCTTTGAAAGATGCCTGGTGCCACGCTGACTCCAAATTGTAACCTTTTACATTTGAAAGCACCTCTATGAGTCACAATGGTTTGGGCCTCTGCAGTGGCATCATCAACTGTTAGTTGTTGATATGCCTGGGCCAAGTCCAATTTGGCAAAGACTGTGCCCCTGCCAAGTGAATGTAACAGATGATGCACAACTGGTACTGGGTATGCACTCTGCTGCAGCGCATGGTTCAGTGTCCCCTTATAGTCTCCACAAATTCTTACTGACCCATCAGCCTTGACTGGTGTGACTATGGGTGTTTCCCATCTGGAGTGATCAGTGGGCTCTAAAACCCCTTGAGCAATTAATTTGTCTAATTGTGCATCAATTTTTTCCTTTAAAGCAAATGGGACCCTCCTGGGCTTTAAATGAATTGGGGGCACCTTGGGATCTAGGTTGAAAGTGATAGGGGTCCCCATATACTTGCCCAGTCCTTCGCTGAAGACCTCTGGAAACTCAGACTTCAAGGCCTCCTCCCATTCAGAGTTGCTCACGTGATTGATGCCAGTCACCTCGATGCCTAGTGGCTTGAACCACTCAAGTCCCAGCAAGCTTGGGCGATCCTTGTCCACGATGGTCAATGGCAAACGTTTGGTGTGGCCTTTAAACTGCACGTTGAATTCTCTTGTTCCAACTACTGGAATCTTGTTCCCTTGGTAGTCTTTAAGAGTCAGTGCTTGCTTCTGGAAATGTTTCTTCTGAATGTTGGGAAGTAGCCTGTGAATAGTGTCCCATGACATCATAGATAAATAAGAGCCTGAGTCCACTTCCATTTGGCAAGGCCTTCCTTCAATGAACACCTTCACGTGTACTTTTCTGCTTTTCAAGGGTGAAGAATGACCAATGGTGATTGTTTGATAAGTTTCATTCTTCCCATTTGCTTCTGAGTTGCGCCCCATCTTTTCAATGAAGTTGTTGGGCTTAAAATCCTTTTCAGGAAATTTCTTCCTACTAGGTGGAGTTCTGGATGAATTGCAGACTCTGGCTAGGTGACCCCTCTTCTCACAACATAGGCAGATGGTGTCTAAGAACTTGCATTCAGTGCGGGGGTGGCCCCCCACAGCCTCTGCAATAATATTCTTGCCTCTTTTTCCCAGGGTCTTTCCTTTTCTTCTCCATTCTGAGTCTAAAAATTCCTTCCTCCACCTCACTGCAATCTGAATCAGAGTCTATTTGCTTGCAATGAGTTGTGGATTTTTCCACATCAGAATGGCTTGAGGCCTGACTTGAGGCCTTGTTGATCTTTTTCATGGCCACTGCTGAGGACTTGGTAGCTTCCGCTGAAACAGCTTCTTCAATGGCCTCCTTAAACGTGATCTTAGGTTTCATTAACAGTTTGCTTTGTAAGACCTTATCTTTGAGGCCTAGGACAAACTGATCATGCATGGCCTCTTCTAAGTTGGTAAAGTCACAAGCACCCCCAATGTCCCTTAAGCTTGCCATGAAGTCATTAACATTTTCGCTTTCCCCTTGATCCCGACAGTAAAACTCGTGTCTCTTAATGAGGCCCAATACTTGTGGGGCGTAATGGGCTCTTCAAAGCTTTTCCAAATCAGGCCATTCCATTACCTTCCGTTCTGCAGCTCCCGCCAATGCCTTCACCATCTTGAAAACTGCCGGACCGCAGTGCGTGAGAAATATCGCCCTCTTCCGTCTCTCGGGAATATCGACGAGGTCATTTCCTTCCAAGTACATCTGGAAGCGATCCGCATACGATTCCCAGTCTTCCGCCGCCGGATCGAACGGGGCTGGAGGGGTGTTCAGTGCAGCCATCTCGCTCTTCTGTTCGCCTTCCGCATTGTCTCTTCTTCAGGGCAATCCCACCTTCGTCTCCAGTGTTAAGTTTGCATGAAGAGTCAAACGCGAAGAGCTTCAGTAAAGAGTTTATTCAGTGACTACAGCTCAAATGGACCCGACTTGGCTGGGCTACTGCTTCTTATAGCCAGCAGCCGTAGTTGCCAGCCAATGGGAGTGCAGGGTTTTTCCCGCACTATTTAAACCAATACCATTTGACATTTTACAAGAACAGTTCAAATAAACCAATAACATTCAAACCTACATACATAACAAGGAGGACATCTGAAAACTTCCATGGGATGAACTTTACTTTTAAATACAACTTTAACCAAAAGGATTACTACTGAATTAAGTGGCAGCTTTGCTGCCCACATAAGGCTGAGATCCATCTGTGGTTTTCTATTGTCACAACTTACAGCTTATCATCTTAGCAGATACAAAATGAAAGTTTGGGTCAAGTAGAACAGAAAAATGTCTCAAATGATTTGCAGCACCTACAGTACGTTCTATAGCAGAGGTGCAGAGCCTGGATCTTTAAAGGTCAGACAAGACCCATGAAAACTTTGGAACAAGACTCATCCAAAAATGACATGCAATGGTAACTGTAAAGAAGGGGTCCCCAAACTTGGCAACTTTAATACTTGTGGGCTTCAACTCCCAGAATTCTGGGAGTTGAAATCCATAAGTATTAAAGTTGCCAAGTTTGGAGGCCTCTGCTGTAAAGGGATAAAAGGGGAAAATAAGCCAATGCATGTCTGTAGAATAAGCATCTACCTTGTATAATTTTAATGCAATGTCAATGAAATTAGGTAATTAGTCCTGATGCCTATGGAGATTCTCAATTATCCAGGTCATGGTTGTCCCAAAAGTGCTTTTCCAAAAGGCAGCTGGACTGTCTTGGTTTTTTCCTTTGAAAAAGTTTTGCTTCTCATCCTTTTTCAAAGTGAAGAGGCTTCCTCAGTTTTTCAGTGTCCTGATCTGACCCATTATTTTTAGGGTTGCTGGCTTGCCAACAACAGCCAATTAACCCCTCTGCCACCTCTCAGATTTGCTCTATCAAATCTCTGGGAAGTGTTGTACTGTGCCCTTTCATTACAGAACCCTGGATTACCAAGTGATGACATCCTTTCTCTACCTCTGGTTGAACTGGTTAAGAAGCTGAAAGAAGACACTTTGTCTCCAGATGTTGTCCTCTACACCTACATGGAAAAGGTGAACATAGTTGGAGACACAGAACATAGATAAGAAAGAAATATTGTTTACATACATCAATATGCCCATCTCATACATGCTACATATATGCTACACGACAGAGGAAGATCTCATGCTGATGAGAGAAAACACTGTCTATGTTGCCCAATACTGGCAAATGTCATTCGGTTTTAATTCTATTTATTTTATATACTTTTTATGTAGGCTGTTTCTTTCTGGCCTATTTTATATTGGTTTTACCTGCTCAGTGTTGAGCATTGTATGTCTACGATTTGAAGATGATCCTCAGATAAATAAAGAGGAAAAAAAAGTATGCCCAGCAGCACTTGGCTATCCTTCAGTCTTCCTACCCTGTCTTTATTTATTTTTTAATCAAAATAATTTGAAATAATGAAAATGAAGAAAAAGCTGAAAGTTGATAGTGCAGATCAACGTTCCCTATTCATTTGCAGTTTACTATTGATTCAATTTATAAAACTTCCTAATTGCAGACAACTCAATGTGGTGTACAGCTGAGATTAAAAATACATAGTAAAAAATAGGAACGAAAAATAATTAAGTAACAACCATAGAAAATGGATGCTTTCTAACATGCCACAAAAGGTGGTGAAAATGCCCACAAACTTGAAATATGCCCATCAATCTTCAAAACTTGCCAGACCCTTACTTTATTCCCTACTAAAAATGCATGGGGTGTGTGTATGTATATGTATGTATGTATATATGTGCAGGCACATATGTATGCACATTGTACTAGAATTAGTTAAATATTGCTCCAGTTTATTTTATTTTGTGTATATAATTTCTATAATTACATATCATATATGTATATGGTTATATATTTATTTTCTTTTGAGAATGGGCATCAGAATTTATTTTTTTTATGAATGCCAGTGTGTTCATAGAAAAAAGGGACAATAAAAATTATTTTAGTATTATATCTCAAAGTATAGCCTCTTTAATCTCTTGATAATCTACAGCATTTTCTTAATAAAGCATAGTTTTGCCAGAACATTAAATCCTCTGTTAAAAAATGAATGTGTGTGTGTGTGTGCGTGCACATGCACGTGTGCATTCATGTATGTATATGTTTATGTCTTGGGGGACATATTTTAAAAAATTATTTGTTAATTTTTTTTCTACAGAATAAAAACAACCCCCCCAAAATTAGAAAAAAAAAACAGTAAAATGATACTTTTTTAAAAATGTTTTTGGAAGTCAGTCTGCACCCCCTAGTGGGTTCATGCTGCCATGGCATTTTGCATTTGTTCTTTATCTTCCTGGGAGGGGTGGGTGGGGAGCAAATACTTGCACCATTTTTAAAAAAATAAACACTACAATAATGTGGATTGGGATGTGTGGTTTGTCTTTTACTATAAGAATGGTTTGGGGAAAAGCAACAGAAGATACTGATGAAAGTGAAACAGCAGGCTCAGCAGCAGATTGTTTTTCCTGGGAATCGTGGATCAGGAATAGGGAGTAATTAACAGAGGCAAGCACATTGTTCCACTTCTAATTATTTCCCCTGACTTGTCTGTCTACTGTTTTCCTAAAAAGGCTTTAAGAGTCACCAAGGAGGTGAACTGTGTGCGCCATTTTATTCCAGAATGTGAGCCATTTCTTCAGCAACTGAAAAACCAGAAGGAAAAAGGTTTATTGTATGGGATACCTGTCAGCATCAAGGACCACATTGCATACAAGGTGATTCCATTTCTGTGATACATTGGTTTTCTAGAAATGGCAAACAAGAAGCAGCTGCTAAGAGAAGACCACTAGAAACTTTTTTAGATATATATATATTTGTTTATGACAGGGGTCTCTAACCTTAGCAACTTTAAGACTTGTGGCCTTCAACTTGAGGAATTCTGGGAGTTGAAGTCCATTAGTCTTAAAGTTGCCAAGGTTGGAGACCCCTGGCTTATGGTATAGCCCTTTTATAATAGAAAGAGATAGGAAACCGTGGCCTACTGCAGGGGTGGGATTCAAAATTTTTAACAACTGGTTCTGTGGGTGTGGTTTGGTGGTCATGTGACTGGGTGGACATGGCTTGGCGGTCATTTATTGGCTGGGTGTGGCCAACTCGATATCACTCACATCGAGGCACGCATCTCCTCGTCTGGCCTCTCATGACTGTGGGAATGCTGCAACAGTTGTAAGTGTGAAAATGGTCATAAGTCACTTTTTTCAGTGCCATTGTAACTTTGAATGGTCACTCCACACAAGCAAAGTACCAGCAAAGGAGGGGAAAAAAACTCCAGAGAAGTTCCAGGGACAGGAAGTCTAGTCCTGCCAAGAACGTAATAAGGGTTAATGGAGAGGCAGTTTCTGTAAGCAACACCAGAATGTTTCCTTCCTGCCTTCCTTACAGGATTAGGCCAGTAATTTCTTATAGCAAGAATCTCTGAACTGCTTAGAATGTTAACAACCAGTTCTAGCGAATAGGTGCGAACTGGTAGAATCCCACCCCTGCCCTACTGGAAAAACAAGCCAGATAGTCCTATTTTTGCAGCCTCCAGAGCCTCTAGAATTGTATTGCCACATCTGGCTGCTGATTTTTAATGGTACAATTTTTGCTCTCTTTTTAAATAGTTGAAAATACAAACCTTCAACTTTAATTAATTGAAAACCTAAACTACCTCGAATATTTTATTGAGTTACTGAAACAGAAACCTCAAGTTTTTTTTTAAAAAAAGCAGGTATTTTAAAAAATCCTAGCGGAAGAGGAAAAGGAGAGGAAAGACGGTAGAGACTGTTATTAGGTGCAGAGGTGATGTATTCAGCAGGTTCTGACCAGTTCTGGAAAATCAGTAGCGGAAATTTTGAATAGTTCAGAGAACCAGCAAATACCACCTCTGACTGGCCCCGCCCTCATCTATTGTCTGCCTCCCGAGTCTCAGCTGATTGGTTGGGTCTTTTTTGTTGCCCTGCACAGGAGAACGGAGCTGGAAAGCAAGTTAGTGGGGTTGGGAGGGAATGGGATTTTGTAGTAACCTTCCCCCAGGAACAGAGTAGGAATGGAGATTTTACAATATCTGTTAAGTTTGCATGAAGAGTCAGACGGAGTGCTTCAGTGAAGAGTTTATTAGTGACTACAGCTCATAACAGACCCAATTTGGCTGGGCTGCGGCTGCTACTTATAGCCAGCAGCCACAGTTGCCAGGCAATCAGAGTGCAGGATTTTCCGGCACTTTTTAAACCAATCATTTCTGACATTTTACAAGAACAGTTCAAACTAAACCAATGACATTCAAACCTGCATACATAACAATATCCTTCTCCTGTCACTCCCACCAAGCCATGCCCACAGAACCGGCAGTAAAGTTTTTTGAATCCCACCACTAATTAAGTGTTAAGATAAATAGCTGATCTACACCTGTTTCCTTAATATTTGCTTCACCTTTAGGGCCATTTGACAACATGTGGCTTTTCTCATTTTCTTGATGTGGAAGAAGAAGACAGTGTGTTGGTCAAGGTATTAAAGAAACAGGGGGCAAATCCATTTGTATTCACCAATGTGCCACAATCTTTATTGAGGTAAGTTTTCGTGCTAGTAGTTTTTATAGCTACTGATCACTGCTGTGTATTGATAAACTTTATCTCCTTATTGTGCAGTTGTAAAAACACACACCTGTTTGTTATTTGTTCACAGTTCTACTTGGCTTGTATTGGTCATGTCTTGCTATATTTGAATAATCGATAATGATTGCATTTATGGATGATGTCTCAGTCCCTTGCCTAGATCTAAGTCAACTAAAAGTGACCCATCATTACTATGTATCCATTTAAATAATAAGCCAGAACCCAGAAACTTTCATATTTAGCCATGTTCAGCTGTCAGAACGTGTTGAAGAAATGCTCTGTGTTGTAAGAGCTGTCTTTTTGTAGAAATGTGGGGCTTCAGGCTTTTCTCTCTCCTTAGTTACTCAAATACCCTTAGGGTTCTTGCTTTCTGCTTCAGATATATTATAATCTAATCAATCTGAAAAATCAGCTAAATCTCTTTGATATATGACTACTTTAGAGTAGAACATTATTTAGAATATCAGAATTAGGGACCTCAGATACAGTAAGAGAAGTTCTACTGAGATGAATACTTTTTAATTTTTGTAGGTGAGTTAAAAACTATCTTCAGAAGGAACAAGATTATAGATTTCCTATATTTTAAATATTGTGTTCCCACAATCTTATGTATTTCTATCACCTTTCAGCTATGACTGCAGCAATGTAGTTTTTGGGCAGACTGTGAACCCTTTTGATCATAAGAGAACTCCAGGGGGCTCATCTGGAGGGGAAGGGGCTCTAATTGCTGGAGGAGGCTCCATTTTGGGATTTGGATCAGATTTGGGTGGAAGTATCCGTCTACCCTCCAGCTTCTGTGGTCTTTGTGGGCTGAAGCCAACCGCAGGTAGATTGAGGTAAGTACTAAACTTATCATAGACTATGCAACTGATTATCACACTTTGATAAGATGCAGAATTGTAGAGTTGGAAATATCTCAGAAATTATCTAACAGAATAATCTGCTGGTGTTGGAATGCTATGTTTACAAAATCTCTAAAAAATACCCTGCCATTTAATTTCTGTTGAAAAACCTGTTGGAGATATTGGTGATCTTGGAGAAATTATGAAATAGTTTGATCAATGTTCACAAATGTTATGTACTGTGATTTAGACCAGACATCTTCAAACTTGACAGCTTTAAGACTTGTGGATTTCAGCTCCCAGAATTCCTCCTCCAGTCATGTTAGCTCAGGAATTCTGGGAGTTGAAGTCCACAAGTCTTAAACTTGCCAAGTTTGAAGCCCTTGATTTAGACTTTCCCCTAGGAAAGGAACATCCTGTAGGGTGCTAGGACCATACAGTGTAAATGTGAGATAATATTTTTCTAGCAAATACTTTCATTCTAAGGAAAACCAAACACTAAACTTAGTTAAAGAAACATAATGTTTTTGCCCTAGAAGTACATTGTAACATGTAATTCAAGTATGTAATGATTTCTTCCTTCCTTTCTCCTTCCATTTATATTTCTCTAAATGGGTTTCACAAACTTGGAAACTTCAAGATGAGTGGACATTAACCCATTAGTTGGGAATTCTGAGAGTTGAAATCCACACATCTTAAAAGTTGCCAAGTCTGAGAAACATTGCTCTAAACAAAGGACATACACAGATAGAAACAAATATAAGCAAATGTGTCTTGTACAAGAACACCCACTTGACATTTGTCACTGAGTGGTGATTCAGTTGACAAGGTCTTTCAAAAAGCTATTTGTGAATGTATGCTATACATGTGTATTTCTCTGTTTTACAGTGTTTCTGGAGTAAAGGAGCCTATTCATCTTCTGTTAAGTAAATATCATTTTTTGTGGAAAGTGGGAAAGGGGTGAGAGATTAGTTCTGAATGAATGTAAAAGTGACTGAGCTGAAGAACAATGGATATTGGATAGATAGTAATTGAAATATAAATATTAACAAGAAATGTGGAAATATAACACGATTTTTCTCGAAAGAATGAATGTAGAGCAATTTAAATGAAGCCATGACCATCAAAGTCATGGTCTTAATTTGACACGTATTTTATTTTTGAGCAATAAATCCAAAACTGGATTAGCTGTCTACTATTACTTCATACACATTTTCATCTTCTCCAGTTTCAGGAACAATAGGACCAATGGCAAAGGATGTGGATAGCCTTGCTCTATGTATGAAGGCTCTCTTATGTGATTACATGTTCCAGCTGGATCCCACTGTGCCACCTATGCCATTCAATGAAGAGGTAAATAAAAAAAAGGAGGTGTATATGTGTGTGTGTGTGTGTGTGTGTGTATGTATGACATTTTCTGAACCCACAGTTCATTATTTTGATGGATACTATGAGATTTCTTTCAAAGAATGCCACAAATAAAAAAGATGATTTAAATTGTCTGTCTGTCTGTCTGTCTGTCTGTCTGTATATGTATATGTAAATCTCATAGTATCTGTATGTATGTATATATATGTGTGTGTGTGTGTGTATATACACACACACACACACACACACACATATATATAACAGGAATAGGACCCTATCCACACTAAAAATAAACCTCCCCAAAACAAAACAAAACAAAAATTTTAAAAAGGAAAATAAGAAAGAACAATTTTGGGATTATATATCTGGACACATATATGTGAGTGAAGGACAAGTCTGCTTAATTTCTCCTGGGAAAAACATTAATATAGCTAATAAATAGTCACCAGTTTGAGAAAATATATCCTTCTTTGTCATGCTTTTCAAAGCTCCTTCAACCAGAGCAATTTCTTCCATTAATTTTCACAATAAGAAAGCTGGCAGCTAATAAAAGACATTAAATCAATTTCTTAATACTGTATCTACTTAAATGCATTACGAAAAAGTTAGCTCACAGCAGGATTCATTGTAAAGATTGAGATTTTCCAAATTTCTTCAGAAAGTTTCAGTCAAAACTATAGCTAACTGAGCACTGTCATCAAAGCTAGCAATATGTGCCAACTTGCTTATCACCCTGTCAACACCTTCCAGAAAAATCGATATTAAAATTACATTAAAATTACATTACATTTAATTAGATTAAAATTACTTCACTTAAATTTCCTAATTTAAGAAGAATGTAGTGCCACCTGAGAATTACTCTCATGGTCAATGCTTTTTAATTTGCTGAAACATATTTAAAAGTCTTGTCCATTGTTCTAAGTACCCCACCACCCAAACCAGAGATCATGCAACTCTGTTGAGCCTCTGGATGCCAGGTTCTACTAATAATGTGTCAATTACAACAATGTGATTAACAAAATGCCATCACAGAGTTGATGATATAGCTCTTAATCCATTAATGGTAATTGAGATGTTTTTCCCCCCCTCTCTAGATTTATTCAAGCTCTACACCTCTACGGATTGGGTATTATGACACAGATGGCTATTTCTTGCTCCCACCCTGCATGAGAAGGGCTGTGCATAAAACCAGGAAGCTTCTTCAGGAAGCTGGCCATACAGTGTGTATCTTTGCTACTACTGCTTACTGTACAACTTATTTGCATGTAAAATAGTTTGATACAGAATAGTCAGTGAGCTTCTATATGGAGGGATGGCTTTTGGCATGGCTTAGTGAAAGGCAACATGTCTTTTGCTCCTTAATGATGTTTGATAAAGACAAGGGGAACAAATTGGAAGGCAATGTGGTTTGGAATGTTACATCTACCTAGCTGCAGCATAAATATGACCCAGTGGCCCCCTTTTTCTGCTGTACCCTGGTGATGCTGTCTTCATTTCATCACCTGAGTCACAGTAATGTCATATGCAGCTTAAATTGGCCCCTTAAGCAGCCAAGAAACTACACATTTTAGTTGTGTGTGCAGAATGGTGTGCTTTCCTGACCACTCATTTGGTTGGGCCAAAATTGGCCTCTTACAAATTAACTATGAATAGCAACTGAGCAGTGGGGTTGGTAGGCTTTCATTGTGCAGGCTGATGTTGACCAAGGGTTTATTGCTGTTTTCTTGTTTTAGAAAACCCTGATATTACAGCTGAATGTTCATGTGGGAAGGGGACAGTTGCAAAGGGATTGGGGAAGGAGCTTTCCCATAGGAGCAAGAAAATCCACACCTATCCACTCTTAATGGGTTGCTTTTAAACATAGCCTTAGTGCCCTTCTGCAGAACAACCATGTTCAAAAGCAGTTAAAACATCAAAAGCCCATATTTAAAAATGAAGGGGGGTGGGGAAGCTGCCAATGGAACCATGTGCTAAAGTGGGATATTCTGCATGTCATTGTGCAATGTTCCCTCTTATAGCCACTCAGCTGATTTTAAGACTAGTTCTGATGGTTTAGGTGCCCTATATCTCCTGCCCTTCCCTTCAAGCCCTGGAGACCTGCAATATCAGCTTTCAGAATGGGAGATTCAGGGGCTAAGAAACCTGATGTGGCAACAGAGCCATCTCTCCTCATCCCATCTGATGGGGTGGGAAAGGAAGGGAGATATGATTTGCCACCCCTTCCAGTTCTGACTATCTTGGGAATCCACTCTCTGGGAAACCTGATGCCCACTCTGGACTGTAGATCTAGCAAGAACACAGTTGTCTTCTTCTATTCTGTCGCCACACCCAAGAGCTATGCTCCAGGCTGATTGTGGTCTCAGTTTCCCCTCCTCTTGACACTTCCCACAGCCTTGCAATCAGTTGCCAGAAGTTTGGGCAAATCCTGGAGCAACTTCTAACAGTTGACTACATCCTCTGGTCCAGGGGTCTTCAAATTTGACAGCTTTAAGACTTGTGGATTTCAACTCCCAGAATTCCTCCTCCAATCATGTTAGCTCAGGAATTCTGGGAGTTGAAGTCCACAAGTCCTTACACTTGCCAAGTTTGAAGACCCTTGCCTGGTCTATTTTTTAAAAAATACTTTGTTTTTTTTCTGATCCAGATCCAAGTCCATTAGGAAGAGTAACTGGTGGGTGCTTTCTCACCAGCTGTTGGTTTGTTGACAGAGGGAAAGCACCAATCCCTTTCCTTAATTTGCTCTTAATTGGACATCAGCATTTGCTGGCATCCTTACAATGGCAGGCTAGGAAGACAAATCAGCCAGCTGGCAGAGTTTATGCTGTTTTTTCTTGTCAGCTGAAAAGCTACTGAATAGCACTAACAACCACTGGGAGGAGCCCTTTGTGTGTGAATGCTTGTATAGAGAAAGCAGGAACAAATAGCATGCAGGAAAACAGTTAATCTAGACTTGTATTTACTTGGCACCTTCGAGGTTTAACTGAAACCCCTTTGTTTTTGCAGCTAGTTCCCTTCAACCCTCCTTCTGTGGATTATTTTATCAATGAAATTTATCTGAAAGGTGTTTTTGCAGATGGAGGCTCCAGTCTGTTGGCCTTGTTGTAAGTAGTTTATTGAGGATGCTAAAGAACATTTAAAGAGCAAATAGCAAATAAGGACACTGCTCAATATTACTGTGTTTTCATTGAAACAACATTTTAATGTAAGGTCATTGTTTTCCAGGAGGTGATAATAATCATCATTACCATTTGCTTTGTTATATCAATGAATTAACATTTTCTCATTAAAGGGAAAGAATATCAGTACTTGCATGACTATCCAATTTCCACATAGTGTGCCAAATCCATATGTTTTAAGAAAATGTTGGGGAGAAGAGCAAAGACTGCTGATCCACTTGTCTGTTCTAGAACTGCCCTTGATAGCTTTAGTCTCCAATTTCCTCTGTAAAATGGTCAACATCACTTCTTGCTAGAGTAAATGATTGTGGTAGATATATTTATATACAAAGAGAGAGAATTTCCAATCTTGCTTTCCTTCTCTATTGCCTGTCAGTCAAAAAGACATAGTGGATCCAGCTTTGAAAGAACAAGTGAAACTCCTGAAAATCCCAACGTTGGTGAAGAAGGTTTGGGCCAAGTTCGTCAAGATCTGGGTGAGTCTTAGATATCTTTAGGTGTGTATGGGATCAAATCTGTGATAGAATTATTGTATTTTGGGGGTATGAAAACTGAAATAGAAGTGTCTTTAAGGATATTTGCATTGTGAGCAGCAGCATTGGGTGTGTGTGTGGCAGGGGAGTCAAAGGGATGAGACTGATGGAATTGAGAAATTACAATGCAAACCCCACACCCTTTCTGTGTTCATTGTGACTTTAGGCGTTTCTCTATAGGCCATGGGTGTCGAACTCACATTGCCATCACGTGATGTTTCATGACGTTTTCCCCATTCGTGGAGCTGGGGTGGGAGTGGCCTGTGTGGGACGCATCCGACCCGTGGACTGCCAGTCTGACACCCCTGCTATAGGCCCTTCACAGGATCTCTGCATTATCATTTCCATTCCACTTTATCTCAAAACATTTTGAAGCTGCTTATGATTGCCTATATCACCTAAAGCCTCAAAATGACGAGAGCATGCAGAGAACCCAGCTGTCTGAGAAACAGAGTGCAAATCAGGCAGGCAGTATCCTATCCTAGAATGATGAAAATCTCCACTCCGTACAGAATAACAGAGTTGGAAGGGACCTTTGGAGGACTTCTAGTCTTACCCCCTACTCAAGCAGGAAACCCTTATACCATTTCAGACTAATCACTCTCCAATGTCTTCTTAAAAAACCTCAAGTGTTGGGGCACCCACAACTTCTGGAGACAAGTCGTTCCACTGATTAATTATTCAAGGAAAGGAAAGCATATTTTTATTGCCCCCTTACATACTAATAAGGGGTGGGTGGGTGAATGGGAGACAGTTGGACTGGGATACAAGGATGATGGACATGTATGTGGGGAGCTATAGCTTGACACAGAAGTAAGGCACCAGAAGGGAGATATAAATTCTCACTAATGGGAAATGGCCTATGCATTTCTCATACAGAGCTGCAGTGTTAGGAGAATAAAATGCCATTATCACTTATCTGCCCAAATGAAGAAATAGTGAGGCTGAAGAAGTCCTGGGCTGTTTCTGAACTGTTGCAGAAACCCTACAGTTATATGGCCTTTTGCTTGCCCTTATCACTAGTTTGATTAGTGCTCTGATAGCCAGCAGTTCTGTATGGTTGGAATACCTGCTCCTCAGGACTTGACCATAACGGTCTCTTTAAATTAGAGATGAAATTGCAACTGTACAGACAGAACATTGTGTATCTTCACCAGACCTTACAGATCAGAGATTCCGTTTTTTGAAATTCTGTATAATTTTTAAACAAAATTCAATAGTACTAATAAATCTGGATTTTCACTCAATGCTGTTTTCTTTTAAGTTTCCCCGACTGGCTGACCAGCTGAATGCATTGTGTGGAGTGAGGTAATGGCAGAATTATATTCCTACAAATTTACTGAAATGAGACTTTTAGCTGACCACTACAAAAAGTTGGTGCCTTTATATTTGGCCCCTTCAATCTCTTACTGGGATTGATCTTTAGAGTTTGCATTAAGAAAAAAAATAGCAGTTCAGCAGTGTGGTTTTTAGGATTAATATGATTAAGTTCATTACTTATGCACTGTGCCCAAGTATTAATTAAAAATCAAGTACTTTTTTGCATTGTGATGTGCCATTTGGTAATAGCAACTTAGCCATTTTATTAGATAAGATTTTGATGTTCCACCAACTATGACATAATTGATAAAATATGTGATTATCTGATTGGCTGTGTGCCATCAAGTCATTTTCAATTCCAGGCAACCATGTAGACAGACTTTCTCCATAACAATCTGTCCCTAACTTGGTCTTTCAGCAGTTCCAACATTGCACCCATTGTCATTGTAACAAAGTCCATTCATCTGATCATCCTTTTCTCTTTTTCCTTCTACTTTCCCCAGCATTATAGCATTTGCCAGGGGGCTAGGTTTCTTGTAACTTGTCTGAAATACGATAATTTGAATCTAGTTATTTGTACCTCAAATGAGAATTCTGGATTGATTAGTTTGATGATACATTGGCTTTTTTGGCTGTGCACTGTATCCTCAAGAGTTTTCTCCCACATCAGAGCTCAAAAGTGTCAATATTCTTCTTATCTTGTTTCTATATGGCCCCAGACTTGTCTTGTTTCAGGCACACACATGTGATCATCTTGATTATTCAGCAGAATTGCAATCTGTTATATTTTAAGAAGGTTTGGCTTACATGTTACATATTTTGTCTTTCAGGAATGTGAAGGACCTATTGGAGATCCATCATGAATTGATGGTAAAAGCATTTGTTGTGATCATAAAATTTAAAAAACAAATCTTATTCTGTCCTTCCAATCAGATAGATCATGTTGATTGTATTTTTCCCATCTGGCAACAACCTTTGCTAGCTTTCAACATATTTTTAATAACTCAGCTACACTTTATCAAGCCTAGATTTTGTCAGGATTTTAACAATTATTGCTGTTTGGGCTCAGGTCTATCAGAAAAAGTTTATTGAGCATTGGAAAAAAGACAAGCTTGATGTTGTCCTGTGCCCTGTTCTGGGCCCTGCCTTCTTTCTTGGATATCCATCAAAAATATTTGGTAAGCCTTACTGTAGCATAATGTATACTTGTTCATTACATTAAAAAATAGCAAGTTTCAGGAGCATCCACCAATAATCTTGCACAGGTAGACGAACTAGGGTTGCTTCGAAAGACGGTGGTTTTGCTATTCTCTTAGTAGAGAAATATTAATGGTCAGAATGCTCTAGAAATTTTCACAATTTTATTTATTTATTTATTTTGTCAAATGCTTACAATATAATAAAAATAAGAATAAACATAAGTTTAAATGCATGAAATAGGAACTAATAATTGGGGACAATAGGACAGGGACAGTAGGCACAATTGTGCACTTATGCACGCCCCTTACAGACCTCTAAGGAATGGGGTGAGGTCAATAGAGGTTAGTTTGAGGGTAAAGGAGTGGGGGTTAGAGAATGTAACAACAGAGCCAGGTAGTGAGTTCCAGATATTGACCACTCTATTGCTGAAATCGTACTTCCTGCAATCAAGTTTGGAGTGGTTTACATTAAGTATATATCTGTTTTGTGCTCTTGTGTTGTGGTTAAAGCTGAAGTATTCATTAACTGGTAAGACGTTGTAACATATGATTTTATGTGCTATGCTTAAATCCAATCGATTCCAGACAGCAGAGCTGTATTCAAGTATTGGTCTAGCAAAGGTTTTGAATGCCCCAGTTCTTTATATATTCTTTTTTTTTAATTGAAAAGTTTTACAAAAAAGACATTTTTTAAACAATAGCCCCCCCTCCCCCCATCCCTCCCTTGTCCTTCCCCCGCCCCAGACTTCCCAGAGTAAAATACAGGGTATTATATCTGGCAATCTTATTCAAACATACACTAACAAACTATAAACACTTATACCCCCTTCAGCACTTTAACTCCCTTAATACAGACTAAAATAATAATAATAACATATCTCTTAACATATCTTCTTAACTTCTGATCTTCATTCATAGGCTATTTGAAACTTTTTAGTCCCATATCTATTTGGGATATAATCTATCCATTTTCTCCAGTCCCGAATGTATCTTTCTTGTGAATGTTCTTTCAAGTAAGCTGATATCTTTGCCATTTCTGCTAAATTCCATACTTTTAATATCCAATCTTCTATAGTAGGTACGTCTTCTTTCTTCCAATGTTGCGCCACTAACAATCTTGCTGCTGTTATTAAGTGTAACATTAATTTAGTTTCCAAAACAGTACAATCTGTAATAATACCCAACAAAACAGCTGCTGCTTAAAACTTATCTTTTCTTAAAATCTTCTGGGTAGTCCACCATATTTTTATCCAAAAGCCTTAATTTTTTGCATGTCCACCACACATGAAAATATGTTGCATCATCACTACCGCATCTCCAGCATTTGGGTTTTTGATTCGGGTACATACATGCTAATTTTTTTAGGATCTAAATGCCATCTATAAACCATTTTATAAAAATTCTCTCTTAAATTTTGTGCTTGAGTAAATTTCACATTTCTCACCCAAATTTTTTCCCACATATCCATTGTTATTGGCTCCTGAATATTCTGTGCCCATTTTATCATATAGTCTTTAACTAATTCCATTTCCGAGTCAATTTCAATCAATGCATTGTATAACCTTTTAATATGTGCTTGACCTTGATCCTTAATTTGCTTTACTAAATTTTCATCGGTTCTCATAATACCAATTTTCTGAACTTCTTTCCACCTCACTTGTAACTGTCCATACTGGAACCATGTCTGAACTATCTGTTCCTCTTTTAATAAATTAATAGATTTTAGTCGCAGTATACCCCTTCCATTACTAAAAGTTCTTTATAGGTAATTACATCTTGCTTCTGTTCCACATTTATGTTTTCTATCGCATATCTGGGTATTGCCCATATTGGTATTTTATAATTTAATTTATATTGATATTTTTTCCAGACACGCAACAGAGCATTCCTTAGTATATGAGTCTTAAAAGCATTGTCCACCTTTTATCATACAATAAATACGCATGCCATCCATATAATAAATCATATCCCTCTATATTCAATATTCTTTCTTCTGTCATGTTAAACCAATCACTGATCGTTGATAACACATGCGTCGTAGTATAATCTCAGATTGGGCATTTTAAGGCCTCCTTTTCCTGTACATCTTGCATTATCTTAAGCTTAACCTTGGTCTTTTCCCTGCCCAAATAAACTTATTAATACTTCTGCCACCATTCAAATTTGTGTCTTTCTTGAGTATTGTATCATTTGGAACAAAAAAGAAACTTTGACAAAACATTCATTTTAACTGCTACAATTCTTCCCAGCAAAGATAACTGTAGCTTTTTCCAACTTTCCATTTCTTTTTGAATTTTTGCCATAGTGATTCGTAATTATTTTATATAATTGTTTTGAAGCTGTAATATGATTCCTAATATTTAACCTTCTTAGCTATTTCAAACGCTACTTTTCTAAGATCTCCTTTTGCTTTATAGTATCATATTTTTTGTTATAATTTTCGCTTTTATGCTTATTTATCTTAAATCCTGACACTGTCCATACTGTGTGATTATCTCCATTAGTTCTATCACTGATTGATTTGGTTGCCTCTAATGTAATAACCAAGTCATCTGTGAACGCTCTTAGTCTGTAATCGTGATATCTTATTTTAATCCCTTTATTCTCTTCGATTCCCTGCTTTAATCAACAATATTTCCAATGTTAGAATAAACAATAATGGTGACAGGGGACATTCCTGTTGTGTTTTTTTCTATTTTGCATGTTTCTGTTAGACTACATTAACAATAATCTGAGCTGTTTGCTTCTGATATATTGCTCTAATAGGTTGTAGAAAAAAAATCCCAAATTCCATCTTTTCCATCACTTTAAACAAAACTGCCAATTCAGTTGATCAAATGCTTCTCTGCATCCAAAAATCAGCGCTGCAGGGACTTGGTTATTTCTTTCCAAATATTCCAGTAAATTCACTACCTGTCTTGCATTGTTTTTCATTTGCCTTCCCATTATAAATCCTGACTGATCATTGTGGATTATCTGTTGCATAACCTGCATTAATCTGTTCGCTAATATCTTTGTAAATATCTTATAATCTGTATTCAACATATTGGCCTATAGTTCTTCGGTTGACTAAGGTCTTGATCTTCCTTTGGAATCAGTGTCATGAAGGCTGTCCTCCATGATGGAGGCGTCTCTCCTCCTATCTGAATTATTCTAAATACCTCCTTCAAAGGTTCTACCATTTCGAGCTGCAAAGTCTTATAATAGTAGCTGTCAAGCATCTGTCCCTGGAGCCTT
>CM019150.1:64586917-64669417 GCA_009733165.1 Naja naja
TTTAAGGCCTCCTCTTTCCCGTACATCTTGCATTATCTTAAGCAACCCTTGGTCTTTTCCTGCCCAAATAAACTTATTAATACCTTTCTGCCACTCATTCAAATTTGTGTCTTTCTTGAGTATTGGTATCATTTGGAACAAAAAGAAACTTTGGCAAAACATTCATTTTAACTGCTGCAATTCTTCCCAGCAAAGATAACTGTAGCTTTTCCAACTTTCCATTTCTTTTTGAATTTTTGCCATAGTGATTAAATTATTTTTATATAATTTAGTATTTGAAGCTGTAATATGTATTCCTAAATATTTAACCTTCTTAGCTATTTCAAATCCGTTACTTTTCTAAGATCTCCTTTGCTTTATAGTCATATTTTTGTTATAATTTTATTTTATCTTATTTATCTTAAATCCTGACACTTGTCCATACTGTGTGATTATCTCCATTAGTTTATCACTGATTGATTTGGTTGACTTAATGTAATAACCAAGTCATCTGCGAATCTTAGTCTGTAATCATGATGTCTTATTTTAATCCCTTTATTCTCTTGATTCCCATACTTTAATCAACAATATTTCCAATGTTAGAATAAACAATAATGGTGACAGGGGACATCCCTGTCGTGTTCCTTTTCTATTTTGCATGCTTCTGTTAGACTACCATTAACAATAATCTGAGCTGTTTGCTTCTGATATATTGCTCTAATAGGTTGTAGAAAAAAATCCCAAATTCCATCTTTTCCATCACTTTAAACAAAACTGCCAATTCAGTTGATCAAATGCTTTCTCTGCATCCAAAAATCAGCTGCAGGGACTTGGTTATTTCTTTCCAAATATTCCAGTAAATTAACTACCTGTCTTGCATTGTTTTTCATTTGCCTTCCCATTATAAATCCTGACTGATCATTGTGGATTATCTGTTGCATAACCTGCATTAATCTGTTAGCTAATATCTTTGCAAATATCTTATAATCTGTATTCAACAGAGATATTGGCCTATAGTTCTTCGGTTGACTAAGGTCTTGATCTTCCTTTGGAATCAGTGTTATGAAGGCTGTCCTCCATGATGGAGGCGTCTCTCCTCCTGTCTGAATTATTCTAAATACCTCCTTCAAAGGTTCTACCATTTCGAGCTGCAAAGTCTTATAATAGATAGCTGTCAAGCCATCTGTCCCTGGAGCCTTACCAACTTTTAATTCCTTAATTGCTGAGATAATTTCCTCAGATGTTACTAATTGGTTCAGTCCTTCCCTTTGTTCCTGTGTCAGTAAAGGAGCATTCATCCCCTGTAAATATCTATCTATATCCGACCCTGAATTGTATCACTGGCATATAATTTGGAATAAAATTCTGAAAAGCCTTTTAATAATATCTTGCTGATATACCTCTTTTCCTTTATATTCTATTTTCTCTATAGTATGCAATTTTTTTCCTTAGCAGGTAGGCTAGCCATCTACCTGGTTTATTAGCATTACAAAGGTGTTGTGTTTGGCATACTGTAGATTGGTTGCCACCTGGTCTGCCATCAACATATTAAACTGCCCTTTAAGTAGCTTTATTGCTTCCTTCACCTTTCTATCATTTGGGTTCGATATAAGTTCCTTTTCTTTTTTCCCTATCTCCTCCTCTAACTCCTTTCTTTTTTGTTCTTTTCTGCATCTATATTTATTATTTAAATATATTAAAACTCCTCTCATATAGGCTTTACTCGCGTCCCACACTATTTCCATTGGGGAGAACTTTATGCATATTCATAACAAAAAATTCCTTCATTTGTTTTTTACATTCTTTTACATTTTCT
The DNA here is from genome assembly GCA_009733165.1 of Naja naja. Taxonomy (NCBI): domain Eukaryota; kingdom Metazoa; phylum Chordata; class Lepidosauria; order Squamata; family Elapidae; genus Naja; species Naja naja. Next base: position 64,588,713 of record CM019150.1, read on the forward strand.
TCATATCAGAACAAGTTTTCATTTAATCTCCAAGATCTCCTCCCCCCTTTCTCCTGGACCAACTCCATCCACACCGGACTATGATCCGATAAGGTTCTTGGAAAGATCTTGATCTTCTTTACCCTGGAAATAAAATCATTGGTAATTAGTATAAAATCAATCCTAGAAAAGGATTTATGTCTATCGGAAAAAAAAGTAAAATCCTTTTCTTCAGTGTTTCGTTCTCTCCAAATATCTCTCAGCTCCAAATCATCTTTCATCTCAAAAAAGGATTTGGGTAATCTAACACGGCTTTGGGTACCTTGATTAGGGCCTTTTTTATCCTTTTGTGGTTCCAAAACTCCATTCCAATCTCCCATTAGGATGTAAGATTTATAGGCCCATTGAATAATTTTATTATGCAGAAATTTATAAAATTTTTCTTGTTGCTGATTTGGAGCATATACTCCAATTAGTAACGTCTTTTTCCCCTCTATTAAAAGTTCAATTATGATATATCTTCCTTGTATGTCAGCTTCAATCAATTTAGCAATTAAGTCCTTCTTTAAATATATCACTACCCCATTTTTCTTCTCTGGGGCAGATGCAACAAAGTGTTCTCCCAATCTAGAATTTATCAAAAATTTCTGATCTTTGGCTCTAATATGTGTCTCTTGTAAACAAATAATGTCATTTTTATATTGCTTCAGGTAATGAAATATTTTCCTTCTCTTTTGTGGTGAGTTCAGACCATTGACATTCCAAGTTAGAAACTTAGTTCCCATGTTTAGTAACATGAAGCTTTTGAAGCAACTCTTGGAAATCCAGTTCAGGCTGCCTCTTTGGCCTTGCTCCTCCCACTGCTTCAGATACCCCAGTCTCTTGGACTTTGTGCTGTCGCTCTTGCAGCTCTTCCTGTTTACGTCTGGTTGTAGCTCTGGTCACTCTTTGTTCCCTCACTTCCGCTATTGTTACCGATGGCTGCTCGAAATCCAATAGTTGCTGTATTTCTTTTCTGCGGTGTCACTCCAATGGCTATTTGCTTCTGACTTGCTTCTTTCCCATTTCTTTTTTTAACTTCCGGGAAATCCTGCTTTCAGCACATTGATATAAAAATCTCTCGCCTTCAAAACTGTTGTCAAACGGTGTCTTGTACCCAGATAGTTCACCACCAAACCAACCGGTATTTCCCACCTAAATGGGAGCTGGCATTTACCTAAATGGGAGCTGGCATTTTTTTAACTCCTCTGCCAGAAAAGCAAACTCCTTTCTGCCTTTCAAAATCTTGGGTGGAATTTCTTTCAGTATTAACACCTCCTGATTTTCCACCTTAAATCTATTATTGTAGAAAGCTTGTATGATATCATTTCGAATCCCCCTCTTTGTAAAGTAGATCACCACATCTCTTGGCAGATTTTTTTGCTTTGCCAGCCAAGAATTCACACGAAATATTTTGTCTATTTCCTCTATAAAATCATCAACCTGCCAGTCCAATATTGTTGCAAAAGCCTTTGCAAAAATCTCTTTCAGATTTTCTTGCTGATTCTCTCTCAAGCCCCTTACTCTCAAGGCAAACTCCATATCTCTGTATTGAGTCAGCAAAACTTCTTCTTCAATTTTTCCCATTTTGTTTTGAACCTCATTCATTTCTTCTTCCAGCTTCAAATTGCTCTGATTAATCTCTTCCACAATTTCATCCAGTCTTAACATATGTTTGGCCACCCCCTGGAATGCAAATAGGATGTCCTCTCTTATTTCTTTATTTTTAGTATTGATAGTCTCTCTAATTTCTTCCATCTCCTCTTTCAATTCTCTAGATATTTGCTCACCCATTGCCTCCACCTTTTTATTCATTTGTTCCATATTAGATTCCAATTTAACTTGTATTTCTTTAGTTTGTGATTTCAGAGCCCCCATCAGTGCCTCTTGTAACTCCACTAATGTTAAGGTTGTGGGGCAATTGGCAGCGGACTTTGTAATAGAGACTGTTATGTATGTAGGTTTGAAGTCATTGGTTTAGTTTGAACTGTTCTTGTAAAATGTTGGAAATGATTGGTTTAAAAAGTGCGGGAAAACCCTGCACTCTGATTGGCTGGCAACTGCGGCTGCTGGCTATAAGTAGCAGCTGCAGCCCAGCCAAATTGGGTTCGTTCTGAGCTGTAGTCACTAATAAACTAAGAGCTTGAAGCACTCCGCGTCTGTCTCTTCATGCAAACTTAACATAGATTGCTGTGCTGGTACAGATTTAGGGATAGAGGTAGGAGTTTTTAGTGATTTAGCAGCCATTGTTTATTCAGTAGAGCCAGTCCTTTATAATGTATTTAAATCCAGTTAATCTCCTTGAATCCCAATACTATATAGATTTAAACAATGTCTTTAACAATCCACTTTCACTTTTTACTTTCTCCTCCTCCCCTTGAGACTCATTCAGGCACCATTTTCACTCTGCATTACAATAGTCTTTTCAAAACTTTAGCTTTTGTTCCCGAGTTAAAGTCCAATACTTGCAATTTCAGCTGCTCCTGCTTCCACTCCGCCTGCTTTTAAGAGCCTTGGTGGCTCAGGCTGTAAATGCCTGCTCTTAAGATCCAGCTGTCTACAATTACTGTAGGCTCGAATCCCACCAGGCTCAAGGTTAACTCAGCCTTCCATCCTCTCGGGGTAGGTAAATTGAGGACCCAAGATTGTTGGGGGCAATTAGCTGACCTTGTAAAAATGCCACTTAGTAATAAGCAGGCATATACAATGGAATGAAGGCTATTGCTGAGCACACTGGGTTGTATCCCAAAAATTGTAAGCCACCCTGAGTCTTCGGAGAAGGGCGGCATATAAATGTAATTTAAAAAAAAAAGCCTTCAGGTGTTAATCCTTACTCTCAGGGATGGTTGCAGTGCCTGGTTCTGCAATAACACAGAAAAGTCCCGGATCCGGAGTTAATCAGACTCCAAGGGAGCTCACACCCTTCGGATCCTGGCTTAAAAATCTGGGGCTTGAGGGGAGCTCTACCTCGATCTGATCGCTCGCTTCCCCCTCTTTGCCTGAGGGGAAAGTTTCTGAACTGCTAAACAGCTGATTGACACTGTTTTCACAGTTTTATAGATCAACGGGGCTGGCGGTCTAAGAAGACCGTCCTCGACAGCTGCCTTGCCACCGGAAGTCTCCAGTTCTTTCTATATTCTTATATAATTCTTATATAGGAATACAGCTTACATGTAATTCTCACTGAGAGATTCAAATCTGGTTTCAGGCAAACTTTTCTGTCCATGGGGTGACTAGTATAGTTGACTTTAGCATCATTGCACTTTCAACACCAAGAAAAAATGGAACAGACCAATTTTAGAAAGTTGGTCAATTCTAGCTGAGATAGAATTACATAACTGAATTTTGCCAGTAGAAGGATTTGGGAAGGGGGATCCAAGGGAAGGGGAGAAGATATCTAATTTCACTGAACTCTTTATTTGTGTGTTTACCTTCCTAGCAGCTATCTCTAATACCATGCTGTACAATGGTTTGAACTTCCCTGCTGGAGTTGTACCTGTTACCACAGTTACAGAAGCAGATGAAGAAGAGCTGGCACAGCACCGGGGAATCTATGGTGACTTCTGGGATATGAGCCTGAAAAAGGTTTGTATGAACTCAGGAGAGGTATTAAGAAATGTTTGTGGATCAATAATATTTGAAATCATGAAGACATTTGAGTTCACAAAAAAATAATATTAGTTTTTGAAAATTATCTGTTACCATTGTATAAATAAATAAATAAATAAGGTTAACTTGTTTTGTTGTTAGTTGAGAAGTCATGTCTGACCCATCGTGACCCCATGGACAATGTTCCTCCAGGCCTTCCTGTCCTCTACCATCTCCTGGAGTCCATTAAAGATCACACTGACTGCTTCAGTGACTCCATCCAGCCACCTCATTCTCTGTCATCCCATTCTTCTTTTGCCCTCTGTTCTGCTTATTGCGCTCTGGATGGGTATAAAGCAGACAGAGCAACTCCACAAAGCATCTATACAAAGTCTTTTTTATTGGTTCATCAGGCATTCTGTCAACTCACAGTTATGACGAGGTTCTTCTTAATATCCAATCCTTTGCATTTCTGAATTGTGGTGTAGAAAGATATTAAACTCTCATCCCTATGATGGTAACCATGATGATAATTGTAGTGACCGCATGGTATAGGATTCAGGATAGAGTGAGGGAGCCTCCCCCAACCCAACAAGGGTCAATTTAGTAACCAATCAGGATTACAGATGTGACCACATGACATGGACTACATTTCCCAGGATACCTTAACTAGATTTACCATGATGCATTCCCTTAAGGGGACAGCTCTCAAATCCTAACTAACTATCCCATTAACTCTAAACTGGCTGGACAGCACACGCTCAATTGTTCCCAGCATTAGGTTCTTCTACAGTGAGTCGTTCCTTCTCATTAGGTGGCCAAAGTATTTGATTTCCATCTTCAGGATCTGGCCTTTTAAAGAGCAGTCAGGGTTGATGATCTCCAGGACTGACTGGTTTGATCACCTTGCAGTCCAGTAGTCTTCTCCGGCACCGTAGTTCAAAGGCCTCAATTCTTTGGCGCTCAGCCTTCCTTATGGTCCAACTTTCACAGACTTACATTGCAATTGGGAAAACCATACCCTTGACTATGCACACTTTTGTTTCTTGTCTTTTATTGGCAGAGTGATGTCTCTGCTTTTTAGTATGCTGTCTAGATTTGCCATAGCTTTCCTCCCCAGGAGCAAGCATCTTTTAATTTCTTGGCTGTAGTCCCCATCTGTGGTGATCTTGGAGCCCAGGAAAATAAAATCTGTCACTATCTCCATTTCTTCCCCATCTATTTGCCAGGACTTGAGAAGGCCAGATCCCATGATCTTAGTTTTCTGAACATTGAGTTTCAAAGGTTAATTAAACTTCGCTAAATTCTAATGAATTAATCTATTACTACCCAAAATTGCTAACAATAGAGTTTAAATTAAGGATATGTATGATCTAATATCATCTTATTTAGCACTTCTTTTATAAGTAATCTTCCCAAAAAGGGATGAGTATAGATGAATAATGTACATGAGGACATTATGGCATGAAAAGATATAATAGCATATATTACAACTGTAGAAGATAACCTGCCTGAGTCAAAGGTGGGAGTGGGTCAAACGCATCATCAGTCTCGAGTCTCTTCATGCCCACAAGAGCCCAGCCCTTCTTGAGTTCCATTGACTCTTACCTGACAGCAGTTTGCTTTGACTGTTCAGATTCTTGTTGACAACTTAAACTTACAATAAGCCTTTATATTCATTGGAACTGCCTGGATTTCCTGATTTTTCCCAGCACTTGTCAACCACTATATATTCATGATGATTGCAGATTTTTTTCTTGCACAGGTAGATGAACTATATTACTTCCAAAGTAGTAGACCTTATCTTACTAAAGTTTGTCAAAAACAATAATGTGAGCATATTGTCAGACATTGACTTCATATTGCTGAAAAATACATTGACATAAAGCAGTGATGGTGAACCTTTTTGTTGTGGTGTGCCAAAAGCGCACACACGTGTGTGCCACACCCACAATGCACAATGCACCCCACCCCCCTGCACATGTGCAACACCCCCCCACCCCTTTTTTCTTTACTGCACATGAGCGCGCCTGGAGGCTCAAGGAAATCCTCTGCATCCTTGGGAGGCTGAAAACGGGCCCATTCTGGCACTTCCGATATTTCTGGAAGGCCTGTTTTTTGGCCTCCCAAGGCTACAGAGGCTTCTCTTGAGCCTCCGGGAGGACAAAAATGGCCTCAAAAGGGCCGAAAATCAGCTGGGAGGCGCGCGGATGCGCTGTGCAGGTAAGTTGGCTGGGGCTCACATGCCCGCACAAATGGCTCTGTGTGCCACCTGTGGCACGCATGCTATAGGTTCACCATCACAGGCATAAAGTATTGATCCTGAGTCACAAAAATGTTATCAATCTAGATAAAGAACAATTACCCTGAATAATTTCAGAAAGAAGCTTTGAAGAGGATTTTTTTGGAGCAAATCTATTTTCAGCTGTAAAATATATGGATTGAAAATTCTCTTCTTGTTTTAAAAGTGGGGAGAAATCAAGCAAGTTGAGTGTTGGAAGGAGAGAAAGACTTAATCTAAGAATCCTGGATTATAACCTGGATTATGTTTTAGGGAAGGATATTTTTCTATATTTTCTCCCAAGGCCAGGATTAAATCTTGGCCAGAAAATGATTTAAGTCCATTTTAAATAAATCTAATGAATTTGAGGGGCGAGGGGGCAGCAAATATTTGGTTAACAGTTTACCTATCCTGGTCATCAAACTAAAGATGGTTAACAGTTAGTGTGGGTTTTCACTTTTCTATCTCTTTTATCTCTTTTATTTTACATCTTTGGGATGATTGGCTTCCAAGGCATACAAGAGAAAGAATCATATGTTGTAAACAGTTTTATTAATATTCATTTACTTATTGTTTGGATTTGTATGCCGCCCTATCTCCCAAAGGGCTCAGGGTGGCTCACAACACTAAAAACACAAAAATACAAAATTTAAAAGTACTAAAAGATATTAAATGAAAACCCAAACAATATCTAAAATCCCATAAACTTCCAATAAAAGACCCATAAAACTCCATGAAACCCACCCCTCAGTCCAGGCCGGCCTGTTGAAACAACCACGTCTTTAGGTTGTGGCAGAAGGAACGGAGGTCAGGGGCCAACCGAAGCTCCAGAGGTAACTGATTCCACAGGGTGTGTGCTCCCACAGAGAAGGCCCTACCCCTGGGGGTCACCAGCCGACACTGTCTAGCTGACAGCACCCCAAGGAGGCCCTGTCTGTGGGAGCGCACAGGGCGATGGGCAGGTGTTGCTGGCAGGAGACGCTCCCACAGATACCCTGGACCTAAGCCATGTAGGGCTTTATAGGTCAAAACCAGCACCTTGAATCTCACCCGGAGGGCAACTGGCAACCAATGCAGCTTGCACAGGAGGGGTGTAACATGGGAGTATCGGGATACTCCCATCACTACCTGCGCAACTGCATTCTGCACCAGTTGAAGCCTCCAAGTGGTCCGCAAGGGCAGTCTCAATTAGTAATGGTCTCAACTAGGAATCTGAGAAGTTAAGGGTTGCAGTCCTTTGAAAACTTACCTGAGACAGGACGTGTATTGCAAGGATACTTGCTCAAGATCACTTTGCAATATTTAAAAAAAAAAAGCTTGAACCTTTGGACCTGAGCTATCTGAATGCTTTTGCTCTTTCACTATCTCTTTCAGGCAGTCAAAGGTGCTGTTGGGCTTCCTGTGGCAGTTCAATGTGTAGCTTTACCATGGCAGGAGGAATTATGCCTTCGGTTCATGAAAGAAGTTGAGATGCTCTCTAACAAAGAGCAACAGAAGAAAGTCATCTGAATCTGATAAGCAATTGGCAGATCAAGGATGCATCTGGACTTATAAAAATGATAGAATATCAAGGAATCCCTGACACAAGTTTGATCCCAGAATATTCATTGTTTGGTCAAAGGGGTCACCTTTCGAATGAATTATTCACCTCTGCAAAATTGCCGTGAAAGGCTGATCCTCTTTTTTGGTATTTTGAGGCATTTCTCTCTCTACTCATTCACCCTTATGGGAGATGGCTAGGTGGACATTCACGCTTTCTGTCTTCTACCATATTCCCATCCTACATCTCCATTGCATAGAAAAATAATAATAAAGAACTTAGAAGACTTTCCTTGCAACATAAAGTATACCAAGCATACCAAGATCAAACTGTACATTGGTTAGAAGTCTTCGCTTGATTTGTGTAGGCTTCTTAAATAATTGAGAACCCAGACAGCCAATGGTTCTAACTTCAAGAGGGAGACTATATGAGTTCAGGAGGTTTCACTTCAATATTTTTTTCTGACCAATAGGGAGGATCTTCTCTCAGTTGAATATGCACAAGGTTTAACACTGCTACAGTGTGTGATGCTATTTAGTATTCTATTTGTGGAATCCTTGGTGTTCTCTTGGTTGTTTGCTTCCAGATGTTTCATTACCTAACTAGGTAACATCATCAGTGATAATGAACCTGAGATCTGCCTCTTGTTATGCAGTACAGGGTAGCTTTTCCTGCTAGGGTTGGTGGAGTATGGTTTTCTGGTAGTTCTTTGATTAGGGTGTTGTTTTCTGCTTGATTGTTAATCCTTGCTTATTTGGGGGTAAGGTGCTAGAGAGGATGTATCTGGTCTTTTTGTTTCCTTCTTAGTTGTCTCTTTTGAAAGGTATGTAAAATTGGTTTATCTCTATGTGACTATTGATGGCTGACTTGGCTGAATGGCAGGCTTCCAGGAATTCAGTAGCATTTTGCAGTTGTAAATGTGGGGTAATATTACTTCTGCTGAATGATTGAAAAGCCCATGTTCCAATTCCAATACTCTCCCAATTACCCTCACTAATATTAAGTGCAATTAATATTAAGTTACTGACTTGGAATATTGCTGGCTGGTGGAACAAACTAATAGATGGGGACCTGGTGAAGTTTTCTCTAATCTTGACTTCATAGCACTCCAGGAGACAGGGGCAACTACAAATAAGGAAATGATTAATTTTGATCCTGGTGTATTCCTGCAAGGAAATATAAGACTAAAGAGCAGGCATCAGGAAGACTGGCTACACTTGCTAGCAAGGACTGGAATTAGTTCATGGAGATAACTCTCCTAATTATTCAGCTGTAAAAATTTCTTATAAATTAATCTAATCAAGGAGAGAAGCAACCTAGAACTAAGGAGAAATTTCCTGACAGTTAGAGAAATTAATCAGTGGAACAACTTGCCTCCAGAAGTCGTGAATGCTCCAACACTGGATATTTTTAAAAAGATGTTGTCTTAAGTGGTGTAGGGTTTCCTGCCTAGGCAGGGGGTTGGACTAGAAGACCTCCAAGGTCTCTTCCTACCAGAAGTGGTATTCAGCAGGTTCTGACCAGTTCTGGAGAACCAGTAGCAGAAATTTTGAGTAGTTCCAAGAAGCGGCAAATACTACCTCTGACTGGTCCCACCCCCACCTACTCTCTGCCTCTTGAGTCCCAGCTGATCAGCTGGGTCTTCTTTTGTTGCCCTGCACAGAAGAAGGGAACTGGAAAGCAGGTTAGTGGGGTGGGGAGGGAATGGGGATTTTGCAGTAACTTTCCCCTGCCATGCCCACCAAGCCACACCCACAGAACCAGTAGTACAAAAAATTTGACTTCCAACTCTGTTATTCTATTCTAAATGCTCTGAAATATTTCTATTGAATATGTCTGCCACCCCATGTGCCTCCTCACTTTTTTCCTAGTATTTGGGTGAATTTAGAAAAGACAATGTTAAAGATAAAGTCAAATCATCCTAAAACCATGTAATTGCAGCAGGCGACTTAAGTGCCAAGGTGGGGCCCTCCTTACACAATTTTGTACAACTGGGTGTTATTCCTGAGGATTATCTTATAAATGATCCACCCTGGCTTTCTAGAGAACCCAAATGAAATACAGCAGGCTGAGAACTGGTGTTCTTGATCTATAAATGTAACCTCCATATTTTAGAAGATAAAGAACCTGTCTTTATATGTCCTTTTACATATTCATGATTTTAGATTACATATGTTTACATGAAACAACACTGGGCTGTCTTCGGACATCTAAGTACATGTGAGGGAGATAGCAATCATCAATCATAGTCCATTTCCAAGCCAGATCTGATACCAGTTTATCTGTATCACATGATAAAAGACGATTAGCTAATCTCAAAGTCAGGCAAAATAAAAGGTTCAATTGGGCCAAGGAAGACACTAAGGCAACATCAATCTTTCTGAACTCTGAACAGGCTCAGAAACTCAATTTCCTTCTGTATCCAAGGTCTGAATAAAATTCTGAGTCAATATACTGATTTGTGTGAATTTCACTGAGAAAAATTTTAACAGATAAACTTCCTACTAGAAACTGACAGCAAATAAACCTGAGATTATTCTGACTGTTTGTACCAGCCCTAGAGAGCCCTACCATTAAAAAATGTTAAAAATTACATGTGATTACAAGAAACTGATAGCCTCTGAAGAAGCTTCTTTCATAGGCAAAATATGGCCAGATTTAGAATTTTCAGCAAAAAGGACAAATTCAGTTTCCTTCTGGAATATTTCATCAGGTTTATTGAAGTAATATGAATTCTAATCCGATATTCCCTTTTCAACTTCAGTTTGAGAGGATTTTTATGCACTTATTCCTATCAGGACTTCCTTTTTTATTTACTATTCCTGACTAGGGCCTCTCATGTAAGCAAATTACTGATACTCTAACTTTTGAAAACTTTTCTACCTGGTCTCTGGTGTTAGTTTCAAAAATCAAATTTGTTATTCAATCTCTGAAATCTAGCGTGGCTCCTGGAGAATATTTTCTACCCATAGAACTCTTTAAGACACATATTGATTGGTGGCCCTATTGTTAGCAAGGCTCTTCTCCCCAATAAGTAATTTGGGTTGAACATCATGAAGGATTTGCCCGATCCAGATCTTTTTGGGGGCAAACTCTCTTTATGCACATTATAGTAGTCTTACTGCAGCAAAGCCCATTATTTTTGAATCAGAATGCAGATTCATACTCGGCCAAGTGCAAGAGGCATCATATTGTCATATTGCTCTAAACTGAAGTAGCTGAAAAGCTTTGATAGCAGTGCTGACTTGCCTTTTGCTCTATTTTGAAATTAGTACCAGGTATCTGTTCATCTACGGTGTAGAAGTCAGTGAAAGTGATACATGTTATTCATAATGGTTGGGAGTTTTGAAATCCACCATTAGATGGCACCAAATTGGAGAAAGCTACACTATATTGTTTATCATTCTCAAAGTAGAGTGTTTATGTTTATCATTCTTTTTAGTAGGAAATTAGGGGCAGCAGTTCAAAAATATACTAGCTCTGCTATTTTGCACCAAAGTGGTTTGAACTGGCTTGTTACATTGTCCAATGTTTAAAGGCCAGAATAACTCACGGCTTTGATGCAGCTTTGCATTTAATGTGAATGTTAAAAGAGTAGGGGGAAATTATTTATTTCCTTTTGCTGCCTTTTAAAGGCTAAAATCTCATAGTCTAGATGTTGTTTTACACAGCTGAATGCCGCTAATTCTATTGGCAATTGTGAGTGATTACTGCATTATCTGTACTCAGAAAAACTTATTGTTTGGGATGCTAAAAGAATTAATGATACATAAAACTATGTTATTATTTGCTGCATTCATCAGCAGAAATGTATTGTGCAGCATCACTGCACTGTGTTTACCCCAATCTCTCCCCTCCAAAGAATACAAGAGATGGGTAGATATAGTTTATTGTAGAACATTTACATACATGTCATTTGCTTTTGGAAAAGCTTATTGATGCTGAAGTTGATAATCCCACAAACCTAGGGAGGCTGGTTCACCCCTTGCCTTAAAACCAGAGCAAATAGATTCATTCTATTTGGGGCTGAACAAGATGTATTTGGTGTACACTAATAAAGCACATGTGAAAAGGAGAATCTAATTTAGGACTTTAAAATGGAAGGTTGGTTGAGATGCAAAGAAGGAGGAGAAGAAGGAGTATTCTCCACAATAAAGGTGAGAGTGAAGATCAGCTTTCAAATGCTTTTCATGTATACCCAAACAATACAAAGTATTTCAATAGCTGACTGGATAGCATCGCGCTATTCATTTCTTACCCTGCTTAGCTAGTTCAAGACCAGTGAAGGTCAGCAGCATAAGAACAATCAACATATCTGCATCCTTCATATTTATCTTTTCCTTTTTCTGATACCTCACAAATAATTCAGTGACAACTTCTGAAAGAACTCTGGGAACCCGTGTGCAGGTTCGAAAACTGACTTAGGGAACAGGACTAAAAAAAGAAATATTACCAAATTCCAATAAGACACTTATTAAGGCATTCATTTTGTACTTCAGCAAACAAGATGAATGCATTGCATTCCACAGGTTAGTGTTTCTCAATCTTGCTATGCTGAAGATATGTGGACTTCAACTCCCAGAATTCCCTCGCCAGCGGATGGGTAGGGAATTCTGGAAATTCTGGCTGGGGAATTCTGAGACTTGACGTCCATGCATCTTCAAATTGCCGAAGTTGAGAAACACTGCTATATGAGCGCTGTGTGCTTGCACATGTATTCCATTCTCACAGTGTCTATATGCATGCAAGCAAAGGTTAAACAAATGAACATTTCAGGGATAAACACAGAGCCATTCTATTTCTTTCTCATTCGTATACAGAAAGCTCAGCTAGATGGCAGCAGCCTAGCAAGTATTGGTTGACCACTTCAGTCATTTGATTTCACATACCCAGAAAATGCAGTTTGTTTTTTAAAGAGAGAGGGAGGGGAGGGAGGGAAGGAAAGAGAGAGAAAGAGAAAAAGAAAGAAAAGAAGAAGAAAAGAAAGAAGGAAGGAAGGAAGAAAGAAAGAAAGAAAGAAAATGAATGAAAAGAAAGAAAGAAAGAAAGAAAGAAAGAAAGAAAGAATTTATTAGGGGGAAAATTGAGTTTCTGATATGAAATACAAATCATGCTGTTAATGTTCTAAGTATTGCTGCCAAACTTCAAACGAACTAAATAAAAGACTATCTAGAACTATGGATCCGGTTTGATTTTGATTTTTTCTGGAAGGGAAGAAAAGCCTTCCTAAATGAGTTTGATACAAATGGAGAAAAAAATAGCACTTGAATTACATTTTTTTAAATAGATCGACACGGCTTACAATCTAAATAGTCCCTCTTTAAATAAAATAGGTATAGGCTCCAAGATTGGCCAGGTTTAGAGGAAAAGAGATCATACTTGCTACTTCTCAGAGTTGCATGCAAATCAGACTTGTTTGAAATTATCCATCAAAATAGTGAGTGCTCTAAGAACAGAAGAAAATTAACGATTTCTCCCATGTGGGACTCTTCCTGCATAGTAACTGAAGCATCATTACTGAAAAAGCTCATTGGCAGGAGTTCCTTTGTGATATTTTTGCTTGACGTTTAGTGGAATTGTGGGAAACCAAGTGGAGTGAAAGACGCAATACTGTCACATGTGGGTTTATATCTAAATAAATGCATGAACAACTCCCCACTATTAAACATTTTCCAAAATCCTCTTCTTTGGGGACAAAATATATATATCAAAAGCTAGATTTTCTTTCCGTGAGTTGAATAAAAACTGGTAGAAACAGAAAATCCAGGAAATGTTTTTCTGCCTGGCATTAGAATAAATTATCTTTGCATAGGTGTTTGAATCTTAAATCCAACCAGAGCAGAAATGGTATTCAGCAGGTTCTGACCAGTTCTGGAGCGGAAATTTTGAGTATTTCGGAGAACTGGCAAATACCACCTCTGACTGGAGATTTTACGGTATCCTTTCCCTGCCACACCCAACAAGCCACACCCACAGAACCAGTAGTAAAAAATATTGAATCCCACCACTGAACCAGAAGATGAAACTATCTTTTATAGGACTTGAGTGAAGGCTTGGTCATTCCAGCAGTTTGGAAGAATGATGTCACTACTTTCTTAGAGCAAATTAGTGAACCCAGATGGTGAAGTTGCCTTGAAATTGGTAGATAGTAATAGCCAATGCTAACTTTAAAAAATGCAGTTCTGCCGGTAGTTGATGAGGATGAAAACCTGATATCCCATCTGAGTAGATCCCTTCCTCCTGAACTTGATTTGAATTTGTTGGAAGAGGTACAGAGGGATCTACTTCAGGGGTGTCAAACTCAAGGCCCAGGAGCTGAATCCGGCCTGTGGGGTACTTAGATCTGGCCCACAGGGCCACCCTGGAAACAGAGAAGGACAGGTCTGTGGTTTGGGCTCCTGAACTCCGTTTTCAGCTGCCATGTCCTCCTGCAAACCTCTGCCAGTGAAACCATGCAGTCATCCTAAGCTTCATTTTCACTGGCAGAGACTTGCAGGAGGCCGTGGCAGCCAAAAACGGAACTTGGAAGTCTGTTTTCGCTGGCAGAGTGCTCAGACCACCACAGGTGCCCCCAACAGGAGTGATGTCAAGCTGGCCACGCCCACCCTGGCCACACCCACCCCAGCCCCCTGAGGTCAAACACAACCTTAATGCGGCCTTCAATGAAATCGAGTTTGACACCCCTGATCTACTTCATACTTCTCCCCATATTTCGTATCTGGAAAAAGTGAATATTATGCTACCTGAATAAGGTAAGATGGCCAGTTAGGTACCTCTAGAAAGGAGGATATTACCAAAAGAAGACAGTACCAAGCAAATTTAGATAAAATGTTTATATGCTAATGTATAAATAGAGGGGAAAAAATAGAGGTTTTGAAGCACTCTACAGTTGTCCTCAATTTAGGACTATAATGGAGCCCAAAATTTCTGTTAAGTGAGTTTTGCCCCATTTTACAACCTTTCTTGCCACAGTTGTTAAGTGAATCACTGAAGTTGATATGTTAGTAACCCAGTTGTTGTGTGAATCTGGTTTCCCCATTGACTTGCTTGTCAGAAGGTCACAAAAGATGATCACATGACCATAAGTATGAGCCAGTTATCAAGTATCTGAATTTTGATCACCTGATTATAGGGATGCTGCAAAGGTTGTAACTGTGAAAAACAGTCATAAGTCACTTTTTTCAGTACTGTTGTTAACTTTGAATGGTTACTAAATAAAGTCAAGGACTATCTGTACTTTTTCTCTATTTATGCATTAGCATATATGAAAGCAATTGTTGTATCTGGACAGAAATGCCATACAGTTAATTACAGAGAAGTAGCAAGGTTGGGTATCTCTTAGAATAAAGCACGATCCCCTGATTTACCTGTTCTAATCTAGACCATGCATTGAGCTTTGCAACCCAGAGGTGTGCTCTATTAAAGATACAAAGAATGGGTGTGTGAGTGTGTTGTTTCAAATTCACTTTCTAAGTTGTTAAAAGCCCAATTTCAGAAAGCAATCTGATTTTTTTTTAAAAAAAATGCAACTGTTGTGTTCCAAATAAAAATGGACAAACCCCAGGAGCTTCCTCAGCTGCAAAAATAACCGCTTCCTTTCTACAGCCAAATGGTGTGATTAGACTGGGAATTGTCAATATCCGGTTGTAAAAATGCTGATGTGTTGGAGACAATCAGCTTTGCGCGACCTTGTAATATCTCATTTTATCCACGCCACGCTTTATTAAATTCTCATAAACCTGTCAATGGGGACAGGCATCATTTCCCTCTACCCCATTAGTTCAATGCAGCAGCAACAGAAAAAAAATAATAAAAAGTAAAAAAAAGGAGAATGAATCAGGGGTGAGAGAGAGAGAGACAGACAGACAGACAGACAGACAGACAGAGACAGACAGAGAGAGAAAACCCACCCACTTGCATCCCCTCATCCACACACAATATGTAACCCAGCATCGCTCCAATAATGTTATAATGGTGGTGCCCTGAGAAAGTAATTGAATTAAGTGGCTTTTGTTAATGGTTTTAAGATTTGAAAGTGTAAATAACAGTTAGGGCTCTTTAATGGACTTCTTTTCAGTTTAGGTAGCCACGGCCCAGCACATTAGAAATGCTTTTGCTGTCAATATTATAGCAGATCCTTTTGTTACTGCCCCAGCTTCATGCCTGCAAAGCATATTTGGTCATTTTTAAAGCTGAGGGTGTTTATCATCCATCCTTTCTCACTGCAGACGGAGCTTAATTCGGGAAGCATTTGCATGAGCTGCTCTCATTCAGTTCCCTATCACTTATTCTCACCGCTGGGAATAAAGTCTTATTCCTGCTGTAGCTGCTTTGGAGAACTTCCTGATTTAGGGGTCATGCCACTCAAAAGCCCCACGTCCTATTTACATGTTCATTATCCAACGGGATGCAGAGCCGCCTGTCCTCATTTCCCAAGATGGAAGGGAGGAGTAGGTTGCCAAGGGGAGTAAAGCTATAGCTCCTAAAAGGGGACCCAATAGGGAAAGAGATGCGTGGGACTTCATGCCCCCCCAATCTTTTTTTACCTTCCTTGACAGGTATGATGAGCCAAGAGATTTAAAATGTCTTTCAGGGGAACTCTCTCTGCTTAACATATTATTGGATTTCCATTTAAGAGCCTATCAAAATAGAGACTAAAGTCAGTGGCAAAGCTGGCTAAGCCACATAGGCAAGCATCTTACCTTTGCCAGCAAGATACAGCTTTCTGAAACTCTCAGCAAGCAGCAAAATGCTTAGCAAGCATTGATTGATGAAAATAATGTTCTTTCGAAAGAAGAGAAGCCTAATTTAGCCCTCTGGAACCAATCCTGGATTTCAGAGAAGAACTGGAATCTGAAAGAATTGAGCAGTAGCCTAATTCAAGGCCTGTTTCAATTGCCTTCAAAGTTGATCAGTTTGATTACGGAACCTGTACTTGGCTGTCAAAAGCAAACATCGCTGTTAGGAATGGTTGCATCATTTTATCAAATTGTTTTCTCCTAGCTTAATTAGCAGTAATAATTAGCAAACTATTTATCATTTCAACAGGTCATATATTTTGGGGTTCCTTATAAAGAATCCATGACTTCGTGAATTCTTCGCTACTTCAAAAAAATATAAGAATCAAGTGTTAGACCCAGGGGTGGGATTCTACCAGTTCGCACCTATTCACTAGAACTGGTTGTTAACATTCTAAGCAGTTCGGAGAACCGGTTGTTAGAAGAAATTACTGGCCTAGTCCTGTAAGGAAGGCAGGAAGGAAACATTCTGGAGTTGCTTACAGAAACTGCCTCTCCATTAACTCTTATTACATTCTTGGCAGGACTAGACTTCCTGTCTCAGGAACGTCTCTGGAGTTTTTTTCCCCTCCTTTGCTGGTACTTTGCTTGTGTGGAGTGACCATTCAAAGTTACAATGGCATTGAAAAAAGTGACTTATGACCATTTTTCACACTTACAACTGTTGCAGCATCCCCACAGTCATAAGAGGCCAGGTGAGGAGATGCATGTCTCGATATGAGTGATATTGAGTTGGCCACACCCAGCCAATAACATGACCACCAAGCCATGTCCACCCAGTCACATGACCACCAAGCCATGCCCACCACCTAAGCCATGCCCACAGAACCGGTTGTTAAAAATTTGAATCCCACCCCTGGTTAGACTGGATACCCAAAAAATACCCAAGCCATATGCATCACACTATGATGCAACTTATGAAAGTGATGAAGAAGTCAAAATTAATTTCTTAGTTTAAATAAGCCATATTATTTTGCATTTTTTGCAAAAAAAATGTAGAAATATTGTCTTCTTACATTAAAATGATATGCAGATATGAGAACCTTTGAAGATCAAAAATAATCACAGTCTGGGTTAAGGATGAGATTCCTCTAAACTAATATTTTATTATGGGTACCTCAAATCTATGTGGATGTTCTAACTGTGATGAAATAATATTTTGCCACTGAATTGCAAAATCATTACTGTTATTTAATTATAGTCTTATTATGAATTGATATATTTTTTAAAAAATTCTGAACGAAGAAGCCTTCATAATATTAAACAACATGATTTCATTGGGGATGCATTATATTCCCATCTAACTTTAAACTACAGAGACAGTGTGAAAGGTCAGTCAGCAAATCAGATCAAATCTTTATTACAGACAGAGACCATGCATTTCTGGAGGGATCCCTCTAGTTTTCTATTTTCATTTTACCAGGATAATCCAGACTAAAGTTCTGTTTACCTGTTTGTTTCTTCCTCCTTATGAGAGAGAGAGAGAGAGATTGAAAGAGAGAGATGAAAGAAAGAAAGAAAGAAAGAAAGAAAGAAGAAAGAGAAAGAGAAAGAAAGAAAGAAAGAAAGAAAGAAAGAAAGAAAGAAAGAAAGAAAGAAAGAAAGAAAGAAAGAAAGAAAGAAAGAAAGAAAGAAAGAAAGCTTGGAGAAATCTAACAGAACTGTAGTGGAATGGTAAGAGAAACTTCAAGCAGCTTCTCAGACAGGTATAGCAAATGATGCTAGAATGATAATAAAGCAATTATTTGTGCCTACTTTTGCATTTTGAAGCAATTTGCTTCAACCTTCCAACAGTGCTTTTTCCAAAGGCAACTGGATTTCCTTTGTTTTTGTTTGAAAACATTTAGCTTTTCATCCAAGAAGCTTTTTCAGTTCAAACTGAAGAAGTTTCTTGGGTGAGAAGTGCGATGTCTTCTAGAAAAAAAACAAAGGAAGTCCAGTTGCATTTGGAAAAAGCACCGCTGGGAGCACCAAGACCTGGATGATTGAGAATCCCCATAGACATCTTGCTTCAATATAAGGATAGGTTACAGACCACGGGTTATTCTTGATATATCTCAAGACACCATATCTTGAACCATTTTTAGACCTGAAACTCAGATTATTCTCTCACAGTCAATGGGGTTTTGTATTTCCCTTCTGCCCCAAAAAGATGAATAAAGATATAATCAGAAAAATGAACAGACAATTTCTGTGTCTGTTATTATTTTAAGGTGATTTTATCTTCTGCTACGTTTAGCTGACTGTTTTACTTGCTTTCTCCAAACAATTAAGAATCATTCTGCCTTCCTGCTCATTGGGAAATAAACATTTTCACCCAAAAGGTAAAAAAAAAAGTTCCACGAACAGGCCCATTGGGTAGGGGAGTCATCAAACGCAAGAGTCAGATTTGTTCTGGCATGAAAAGGGTTAAAGAGATAATCTTTGGGCTCTCCAGCTCAAGAGAAAGTGAGCTTTCTGATCCATAAAGGATCAGACTGCAGGGAACCCCATCAGATTCCTCAGCGTGAAATTACACCACAGTGGGAGGCTCTATTCCTTCCAGTCTACACCATTAAAAAGATGAATTAGAACCTGACAGTTATAGCTTTAATAGGACTACTTGCAGCCTTCGAAAATGTGGCCAATAAGAATCAAGGACTTTTGCACTCTGGCTTCAAAAGGTTACCTAAAGCCATCTGGATCTTTGACTCTCAAGGCACTCCAGGAAGTGTAGTGAGAGATTTTAACAGAGAGCTTTCAAAAATAGTTTTAAAAGAGGGGAAAATGAACCAGTATCTCAGCTCTCTTGAAAGATAAATAGAAGTGCCAACTCCCACTTGTTCAAAGTAGCAATTTGCTCCTACGCCCAGACTCCAAAAGGCTAAGAAAAAGCAGCCTTCACAGGGTGAGTTTGTTTCTGAGAAATGTGGAGATGGGATTAAAAGGGTAGATTTACTGATGTCGCAGTGGTTAGAATGCAGTATTGCAGGCTAATTCTGCTCATTGCTAGGAGTTCGATCCTGACTGGCTCAAGGTTGACTCAGCCTTCCCTCCAAGGTGAGTAAAATAAAGAACCAGATTGTTGGGGGCAATATGCTGACTCTGTAAACCACTTAGAGAGTGCTGTAAAACTGTATGGAGCAGTATGTAAGTCTAAGTGCTATTGCTATTTCAACCCAAACCTAGAAAATAGTCTGATATGAAATTTAGGAAAATTATTAAAATATAAAAAAAATTGGACAAATGAGATTGCTAATATCACCAATATATAGACATGTATTATGGCTTGGGTCCAGGGTACTTGTGGGAACGCTTCCTGCCAGCATTACATTCCGATCGCCCTGTTCGGTCACACAGGAGGGGCCTCCTGGGGATACCGTCGGTTAGGCATTGTCAGCTGGCGGTTCCCAGGGCTAGGGCCTTCTCTGTGGGAGCGCCCACCCTTTGGAACCAGCTCCCCATGGATCTCCATTTGGCCCCTGATCCCCGCTCCTTCTGCCGGGACCTGAAGACCTGGTTGTTTCAACAGGCTGGCCTGGAATGACCCGGGTGGGTTTTTTAACTGTTTTAGTTTTTAAGGTTTTAATGTTTTAGTGTTTATTTCAACTTGTTAGGTTTAATTTGTTTTAAGTAACTTATATGTAAATATGTGTTGTTTTATTGTTAGCCGCCCTGAGTCCTTAGGGAGAAGGGTGGCATACAAGTCGAATAAATTATTATATTCTTGATTCTGCCCTTAAGACACTTTCTGTTCTTAGGGTACTACTTGCCTAGTAGATAATAATAACACATTGGAAGGAGGACAAGAATCTAGCAGTTAACAATTTTTTTTAACCTGCTACTGTAATGGTATGTGGGAATGACCTTGGGAGACCAGGCAAGGAGATGCTGTCTAGGGAACAATCAGATAAGAGTGAACTGCACAGCTGCACAGTGGACAGAGCTAGAGGCTCAAGGAGAATCCTCCCTAAATTTTAGGGCTTGCAAAGGTAACGGCAGGAAAATGGTAGTTTCAGACTTGCAGGAATCTGTTAGAGAAGCTTTAAAATAAAGTAAAAGTTTATATGGCTATCTTTCCATCTGATTAATCTTCCTGGTAATGCTGAAAGCTACATTTCTACTTTGGAAAAAATAGCAATAGCAATAACACTTAGATTTATATATCATCCCATATGCATCACCCCATATATAGACTTATATATTATCCCATACAGCCCTCTCTGGGTGATTTACAATGTCAGCATATTGCCCTCAAAAAAATGCCCCCCCCCCATTTTACTGACCTCAGAAGGATGGAAATCTGAGTCAACTTTGAGCCCCGTCAGGATCAAACTCCAGGCTGTGGGCAGAATTTGCCTATAGTACTGCATTTTAACCACTGTGCCATCATTCACATGTAACTTAAGTTACATTCCCATGTAACTTAACGTAAAGCATTTCTACTGGAGGAGCTGAGTTTCTATCACAACTGCTGCTCTCCGCTTGTGGAGACTTTAAATTACACTAAGTGGCTAAGCAGTGGAGAAAATCTGTAGGCCTAGTTTGCACCTCACTGGGAATACTTTGAAATTCCAATGAGTCAACATGTTGTAAGGTTCAATGATGAAAGTGCTCAACAAAAAAGAGAACCTACAATGATATATTGAGAATTACATGGTCTTCCTGAAATGATCATGTTTGGCTACAAGTTATGCCAAAGCTGTCCGCACAACTTGGGTGTTATAGCTGTTGAAGTGTGCACAACATTATCGGAAATGTGTTTAATCCTGGTTTTCTATCAAAGTGTTACACAGCTGGATTCTATTATTCAGTGACTATGGGGGCTTGATCACTCTCTTGATATTATGAATGACTGTTATACATTGGTTGTTTTCACACAGTCTTTGGTTTTGTCCTTGCAGTTGTCTTTTATATATCCACTAGAAGTTGAAAAGTAGAGGTTAAAAGTACCAGCAGAATTTCTTGACCTCGGTCCAAAGACTGCCTTCAATATGCAGCCCTCGCTCTGTGGATCTTGAGCCACCCAACCTGTTTGAGGGTTTTGAGGAAGGCTAGAATAAAACAACTAGTTGTTGCATGCTGATGGGGTCACAGAAATGGGTCTACATTAAGGTTGTTAAATTAGTTTACTGGGAAATGCCTATATATTTTTAAATATATTTCTATGTGAGAAGCTAAAATTCAGCAATAGAAATTCTTCTTTGTAAAAGGCACAAGTGTCTGTCATATATCAGCCTGCTGAATTTCTGTTTGTCCCATAGCAGTTAAAGAAAATTGAGAAGATGCAAGTGGCAACTTGACTCCCAACTCAGACATTCTCTGTGTGCTGGCCATAACAATAAATGAAAGATTACTGCCATCCTAGAGAGCTCTGAAAATGTACCCACTTGCAGAATAGATTTGGGATTGGGATAAGTGAAGCATGAGAAGAAATGTTTGTAGGCCATCTATTTGTTTCCTCCGCCACTGTCCATGTATTTTTTCTTTCTTTCCCAAAGTGCTATAAAATTACTGTAGATTTCTCAGCTTCCCTTGATTGTTATCTCTTATCTCCACAGTTCTTCCATTTGGGGGATTTCATGGGCTGACAGTTAAAAGAACTGAGTCCTGAATGGGGAGGCCAAGCTGCAAGAAGAATGTTGAATTGGGATTAGGATCGTGTTCAGTTAGCGCTTGTCAAGCTTTGAATAGAAATTCAGGTTTCTTTTGTCAGAGTAGGGATTTTTGCCTTTTACCCTCCCTCTCACATTGCAAGGGAGCAAGAGCAGGGACAGGCACCCGTCAAAGTTCTCTCCTTTGAGAAAAGGGCAAAAGTTATGAGAAGGTTCTGACCATCCTGGCTTTGGTGAATATATTTTCCTTTATCAAGTAGGGTGGTGTTGAGGGCTGGTAAGAACCAATACACGAATACTGTGTTGAAGACAGAGTTTCCATTTTTGTAAACATTTTCTTCTCCCAGAAAAAGAAGCTCCTCCTTTCCTAGCTTGTTCTTGAAAATGTTTTAGAATTATTTTTGTACATGTTACCTTTTTCAGCTTGAGAGGGTGGAAGACAGAGGTGGTATTCAGCAGGTTCTGACCAGTTCTGGAGAACCAGTAGCGGAAATTTTGAGTAGTTCAGAGAACCAGCAAATGCCACCTCTGACTGGAGATTTTACAGTATCCTTCCTGTTATGTATGTAGGTTTAAAGTCATTGGTTTAGTTTGAACTGTTCTTGTAAAATGTAAGAAATGATTGGTTTAAAAAGTGCGGGAAAACCCTGCACTCTGATTGGCTGGCAACTGCGGCTGCTGGCTATAAGTAGCAGCCGCAGCCCAGCCAAAGTGGGTCCATTCTGAGCTGTAGTCACTAATAAACAAAGAGCTTGAAGCACTCTGCGTCTGTCTCTTCATGCAAACTTAACACTTCCCCTGCCACACCCACCAAGCCACGCCCACAGAACCGGTAGTAAAAAAAATTAAATCCCACCAATGGTGGAAGATGTTATTTGTACCAAATATTTTTTCCAGGCATTTGCAACTTACCTGCTTCTAATTCTGACAATTCCTGAGGGGGAGAGTTTGTCATGATCTCTTCTCCTGAAATGCTGTTGGTGTAGTACAAAATGAGGGAAGTGGAAGGACTCATCAAACTGAATGAGATTCATTCATAAATATGATTGCAGTCTGTTCCAAAGATGTCCCCAAGGGAAATTTTAAAAAAAAGTCAAGTTGGTGTAGATGTGATCAAGTCCTCAGCCTGTTTTGCGTGGATATGAAAGGGGCAGGGTTTTGATCACATAGCTGCCATCTTGGTTTGCGGCAGTTCTTGCAGATACCATTGGTTGGTTTTGGAGGCCTGAGAGTGGTCAGAAAGAAGCCGAAAGGATGCATTCAAAGCATGTAGTTTTGTACAGATTTCATAGGTTATGTTTACTCAAACATGCAAAAAAATAACATTTCAGTATAGAAGATGCCCCTCCTTGAGTGAAGGGACCAAGAGAACAGCCTCCCTACAACAGCCCATTAGGCAGGCAGAAGGAGAGGGCAGTCCTGCAGAAATCCAGACCCTGAACCATGAAGGGCTTTAAAAGTAGCCATCAGCATCTGGAGATGACCGATAATCAGTGCAGCTTCTGTGATAGCCTATAGACACAAGGAGAAGTGCCCATGATTAATTGAGCTGATACATTTTATAGCTTCATGAAGCTATTAAGGTCAGTCCCATGAAGAAGGCATTACAACACCTATGGAGATTCTAAGTCACCCAGGTCATGCCCCAAAGGTCCTTTTTCAAAGGCAACTGGGCTTTTGTTTTTTCTTGAAGATGTTTTGCTTCTCATTCAAGAAGCTTCTTCAGTTCTGACTGTCAGAAGACTGCCAGAACTGAAGAAGCTTTTTGGATGAGAAGTGAAAAGTATTCAAGGAAAAATCCAGATGTCCACCTTTGGGACATTACAATACCCCAACATTATCAAGCATGTCCCTGTTCTCTCTGCCAAGATCATCCTGGTGGCTTGTTTCAACCATGAACTGGGGGAGAGAGAGATAAACCAGATCTGCTCCTGGAAATATTCCAGGAAATGTGACTTTGTGACTGCTAAATTTGAAGGATACCCCATTTCTATTCCTCCCCGATCTTTGCCCTTGTTGGTGTAGCATATTAAAACAGCAACAGCCACATCTGCCTCTGAGACAGTGGAATTTACCAAACATAAAATGGGGAGAGTAATGTACTTGTATCGTTCCTAAATATCGCTGCTCTGCTTTGTGAGTACCATGCTCTTGACCACTGTAATTGACAGAGTTCGTGGAATTATTTATGTCTTTTTAAGTCCAAGGTTTGACAGCCTGAATACATGCTTAAACATGAGGCTATTTTATCCAATCGTCTGTAAAAACAAGCAAGAGATACGAAACACAATAACAGCTTGGCTATGCATTGGATGCTTTTTATTTTATTTTACTAGAATTTATTCAGTCTGACAAACCATGATGCTTTGAATATAATGGTGGCATAATCATAGCCTGGGGCTGTCATTCCTCAATGTAATGGGATACTTATTCATCTAAGACAAGGACAGGTCTGTCCTTGGCTTTCATTTTACAAGATTATGCGCATTTCTGTCTCATTTGGCACAGGCAATAACCTGTCAGAAAGCAGATCCTGCCAATCTGGAGAGCTTTTCTTGTTGGGAACTGGTTAGAATCCTTGCCAACCAATCAGTGTAATTTGGCACGAACACAGAAAAATCAAAGAGTTAAAGCAAAACAGTTCCAAACATTGTGAAAGGTTACAGATGTATTCCTTGTGTGTGACCCTGCAGGAATATTCTGGCTCTGCTGTAGCATTCTCCAATGTGGCATTTGACTATAGCTCCCATTATTTATTTGCAACAAGTGGAGATTAACTAAATAAACCTGACTTGGAAGCCGGAGTTTTGAATTCATATGGTCTTTCCCCCCAACCCATTTCTGTATACTTTAGCAGAAATTGTGTAAACATAAGCATAACTGACTAGGGAACAAGCAATAGGACGCAGTAAAACTGCTTCTTCTCTGCAGCAGAGGACTGTTGCAAAAATCTGGATGCCCACAAGATGGCAGCAAAATTTTTAAAAAAACTCTAATTCTTTGCTTATAGAGAACCTTCATCTTGAATTTTATTCATGTGATAGCAAACAATGGACTTACTTCTAGTTTCCACAAAGTTCAGGTGCTTAAAATATGTGGCCACTATGTAATACATACAGAATTTGGAAATAGGCTCCTTTTGAAATATATTGACCCATTAATATTATCCTATTATTTACTTTTTAAAAAAATCAACCAGCACTCTGCATCAAAGCTATTTCTTGCACTTCAAGAGGAGGAAAATTGGTCTGGGATTGAAAAGTTTAGATTCCAGTCCACCCTCAGCCGAAGAGACTTATTTGCCTACTGTCAGAGCTCACCAGGTAAACCAGACCAGGAAATCAACTCCCAAAAAGGCTAAACAACTTTTATTGGGAGTAGTGATGCTAATATTGCAAGTCTGATTCTCCTCCTCCTCCTCCTCCTCCTCCTCCTCCTCCTCCTCCTCCTCCTCCTCCTCCCTTTCTTATACTCATGTGAATTAGGGAGGCCTTTCTATAAGCCCTTCTGCATATTTTCTGCCTCTTGTGGACTGAAGAGCCTTGGTGGTGCAGGCTGTTAAACACCTAGCACTTAGCTCCAGCTGCCTGCAATTAGTGCAGGCTCGAATCCCACCAGGCTCAAGGTTGACTCAGCCTTCCATCCTCCTGGGGTAGGTAAATTGAGGACCCAAGATTGTTGGGAGCAATAAGCTGACTTTGTAAAAATGCCGCTTAGTAATAAGCAGGCATATACAATGGAATGAAGGCTACTGCTGAGCGCATTGGGTTGTGCTCCAAAGATTGTAAGCCGCCCTGAGTCTCCGGAGAAGGGCGGCATATAAATGTGAATTTAAAAAAAAAGATATATTTCCCCCCTCAACAGTGTCATAATGGCTCTTTCACATTCCCAATTTTACGATTGTTCTGCTGTGAAGACAAAATAGCAAGAGAAAGTACAAAGCATTATTTATTTATTTATTTATTTATTTATTTATTTATTTATTTATTTATTCGACTTGTATGCCACCCCCTCTCTGAAAGGACTCGGGGCAGCTCACAACTAAAAACACAACAATAAATAAGTTAGCTAAAAGCATATTAAACAAGATACAAGCCAAATTAAATTTAAAACCCGAAAGTTAAAACAATCAATCCCCCAGGGGGTCAGCACAGCCCAGACTGTACAAATAGCCAGATCTTTAAATCGTGGCGAAAGGTGAGGAGATCGGGGGCCAGCCGGAGCTCCGACGGAAGATGATTCCATAAAGTGGGAGCCGCCACAGAATAGGCCCTCCCCTGGGTCGCCGCCAAGCGACATTTAGTTGCAGACGGCACCCCGAGGAGACCCCGTCTGTGCGCTCGTACAGGGCGGTTGGTATTTGATGCTGGGAGGAGTCGTTCTCGTAAATACCCCGGACCCATGCCATGTAGGACTTTGAATATTAACACCAGAACCTTGAATCTCACCCGGAGGACGACTGGAAGCCAATGCAGGTTGCGCAGGAGGGGTGTAATATGGGAGTATTGGGGGGCTCCCATCACTACCCGCGCGGCTGCATTCTGCACCAGTTGAAGCCTCCAAGTGGTATGCAAGGGCAGTCCTAAGTAGAGAGCGTTACAGTAGTCGAGTCAGGAAATGACGAGTGCCTGAGTGGATCGTGCACAGGGCATCCCGATCCAGGTATGGGCACAACTGGCAAACCAGCCGGATCTGGGCAAAGGCCAGCATGACTTCCCACAAGGATGTCCTTGGAGGTGGGCTAGAAGTCAAAAAGGCATGATGGTGACCATGTAATCAAAGCCCTGGATTTTATATATATCGTATGTTGCATGCAAAAAAACGCAAAAAAAACCAGTGGCAGGACTTGGATTGCATGGTCGTGGCTGCCATCTTGACTTTGTTTTTTTTGTGTCCCCCTTTGGACCCCTTGTGCTGTACTTTTAATCTCATGGATGTGCACAGCACCTCTTTGCTTGTTATTAAAGGAGCCAAGACTTCCTCAGGTCCTTGCTGGGAAGAATGGGAAAAGATCTATTAAAAACCATGAGTGGATTTCTTAAAGCATCATCATCTTCCCTTTAGGCTCATGTAAGAGCTCAGCAATGATTGGCTTCCTTTCACGAATAGCAGACAGGTATCCCACTCCCATGAGGGCAGGGGAGGGCTTCAAAAATTTTAGCAAAGGGTTTTCTGCCGGGTGGCTGGGTGAGCGTGGCCAGTGTGGGTATGGCCTAGTCAGCCTCCTGCACCATGGTGGGGGGCGATTTTGCCCTCCCTGGGCTCCGGAGGTTTTCCTCAAGCCTCCAGGAGGGTGAAACAGCCTCCCCTGGCTCCGGAGGCTCTCTGGAAGTCAGAAACAGGCCCATTTCTGGCTTTCCTGAACTTCCAGAAGGCCCATTTTTCATGGTCCCTGGGCCTCCACGTGTGGCCTGCACTTACCTGCATCCAAAATGGGCCACATGGGGACTCCTGAGAGGGGCAGGGTGGGGTGGGAAGGGCCAGCCAGGAGTAGGATTTGGGAGTTCTCTGAACTGCACAGAATCTTAGCTAGGGACTCTTCCTGCGAACCCCCAGAGGCTTGTTTAAATAGCCTTGTCTTCATAGACCCCACCCCCAAAGCATCAAAGGGGCTGTTTGAAAGGGTTATTTCGTGGAACAGTTTCTCCTTCTTCTTTCTGACTGCAGCTTATTGAAGCATGTCAGGTTGTTCCAATACAGGGGTGGGATTCTACCAGTTCGCACCTATTTGCTAGAACCGGTTGTTAACATTATAAGCAGTTCGGAGAACCAGTTGTTAGAAGAAATTACTGGCCTAATCCTGTAAGAAAGGCAGGAAGGAAACATTCTGGTGTTGCTTACAGAAACTGCCTCTCTGTTATCCCTTATTACATTCTTGGCAGGACTAGACTTCCTGTCTCAGGAACATCTCTGGAATTTTCCCCCCCTCCTTTGCTGGTTCTTTGCTTGAGTGGAGTGACCATTCAAAGTTACAATGGCACTGAAAAAAGTGACTTATGACCATTTTTCACACTTACGACTATTGCAGCATACCCACAGTCATGAGAGGCCAGGCGAGGAGATGCGTGGCTCAATGTGAGTGATATTGAGTTGGCCACCAAGCCATGTCCACCCAGTCACATGACCACCAAGCCACACCCACCACCTAAGCCATGCCCACAGAACCGGTTGTTAAAAAATTTGAATCCCACCCCTGTTCCCATAGCAAAGTTCTGTCTATTAAAGGGGTGAAGATTCTTTAACAACCTTGGAACAAATAGGAGTGATTTTAAGGTGACTTAGATGTGAACTGGGGAAAATGAAATCATGAAGACTTGGCAGGGAAAAATGTTGTCTAGGTATTTTTGTGCCATAGCTAGGTACAAGCAGAGAGGAGAAACAAAAACCTTGGTGACAGGTCTTCATTTTAATGCATGTAGTTCCTTTGATAGAAAAAGTCTTGTATTGTCTTGCATACCTAATCTGAAGAAATACTCACATGAAGGAGGAGAGATATGCTGTCATTGGTCTGGACTGAGTTTTAGTTACAATACATTTGCTGCTCAGCTGGTTTGTCTATTTCTAAGACCTACCTAGGATTGCACTGCCCTTCTATCATATTGATCTTTAGCAGCAGCTCCAGGCCTTAGATAACCAATGAAAGCGTAAATAAACCAAGAGAGTGTATTGAGGTGATCTACAATTGTGCTGGGATGACATAATCCTCTGTCTTTCTAGAGCAGGGGTGTCAAACTCAATGGCATCACAGCATCGTCAAGTGACATATCGTGACTTTTTCCCCTTCACTAAACTGAGCGTGGGCATGGCCAGCATGTGTGACACATCTGGCCTGCGGGTTGCAAGTTTGACAGTCGTGTTCTAGAGCCATTGTCAGAGGCACAGTTTAATTCCAATCAATTGGCCCCTTAAAACTATTCTAACCTCCTGGTTTGTTCTTGTAGACCAAGAATATAGAACAACAGAATTTGAAGGGACCTTGGAGGTCATCTAGTCCAACCGCCTGTTTGTGCAGGAGAGCTAATATTCCAAATATTAGCCTCTACCTAGGATAACTCACAGCCTCCTGATTGTGAGGCGGGAGCTCCACCACTGGGCCACCACACTGGACATATCATAATGGCAAGCAGATTTTTAGAAGAGGGATACTTGCAAATTTGATGAATCAGATGAGTTACAAACATTGGTGTGAAACTCAGATAATCTGCTCTTGCTTCAAAGTCTTGTGATGTCCGTACATAATAATGAGATTCTAGGAAGATATTGTGCAGTGATTTGCAAAATATTGGTTTAGAATGATGAGCATCACAGAAGTATAGGGTGGGATATTACTATTGGTGTCAAGCTAAATTTGGACATATTTTTCAGTCATAACATAAAAGCAATCTACCAGAATTTCCATAGCCATCTGAAAGGAAAAAAAATGTTATTAATTTATATTATACTTGGTTCCCATCCTAGGAAACAAATGTAGCTTTATATCCGGTAATAGAAAGTAAATCTGCAGATTTGCAATAGATTATAAAGAAATATAATGCAAGAAATATATATATAGGCAGTTTTTTGGTGGGCATGCAGATTTTGGCTGTTGAGTTGAAATATTCTTATTTCTTTTGATTTTTGCTCTTTTTATTTATATTTCCTCTTACTTTAATTGTTAATTCCAGCATGTAGTTTGGGATTAAAAGTGGGCTGCTAATCTAATCATGCAAGCATTCCCTATGTTTCTAATCTTTTGAAACTCCAAATTTACTATTCTTACATGGGAAAAGGCAGCATTGAAACATGGATTCATTCAACATAAATGAGGAGTTGACTGCTCCTGCTGATTTAAGAAAAATACTGTTATATAAAATGAATTTAAGTTGATTACTTTGTAGTTAATGCAGCTAGCAGGAGCTTAATGGACTTGATGCAGATAAAGGTGATAAATGATTATCACATCTGGCACTCGGCAAGAAATGTGTAAGATGTTAATCACTAAGCATTTCATAGAAATAGTGTGAAGTCTAACAAAATAAGGAATTACTCAGATTGCACCAACAGCCTATTCAGAGAAACATTAGAAAATAGGTACATTTTCCTGACCTTTATGGCACCACACAGATTATTTAGTTTTAGCCAGGAGAAATTGAATAAAAGAATCTCAGGGATGGAAATGAGAGAAAATTTAATGCAGTACTCATTTACTGATGCTTATGGCATATTTCCATATATTACTAAGGATATCCAATTACTTGGATTGACTGTTGTGAAACAATCTCATGCAGAGTGTACACTAAATAGCCTTTATTCAGATTTCTCCCCAACGCTTCCTTGCTACATGCCTATTACTTTAGCTGACTGCTCTGCTTACCTGCAATGCCTTCTACTCACATTATTTTATGTCATAGCTAAGCTTTCTTCTTTTTCTAAAATATGCATGCAAGGCTGAAATATGACTGACTAATTTGTGATTCAATGTGCTGGGTGAAGCCAGCATCAGAGCTAATTGATGATACACTAATCTGGAATAAGTGATTGCTGCTTCTATCTCCAGGTGCATTTTTATTGCTAGAGGGAACACAACTGAATCTTAGGTAATCTTACGTAAAGCTTAGATCAATCTTAGATTTATGTATTGTATGACTAGATCTTTTATTTTCCCACAATAACTCCCTGTGAGGTAGGTTGGGCTGAGAAAGGAAGAAAGGTGAGATTTTGGCCCCACTCCTAGTCCAATTCCACTGCAATAACACTTAAACTTATATACCAATTCACAGTGCTTTATAACACTCTCTAAGCAGTTTATAGAGTCAGCTTATTGCCCCCAACAATCTGGGCCCTCATTTTACTGTCCTCAGAAACTAAATCAATCAGAACTGAATTCCTGGCAATGAGCGATGAATTAGTCTGTAATACTGCATTCTAACCACTGTGCCACCATGGCTCATGGTCAATTTGTGATGGCCATTGTTCTTCCTACGCACACTGACACCAAACAGCACCAGTTTGATTGGAGCAACACAAAAGTCAACAGCCACGCTATCCCCTGCCATGTTCGTAGCTTCATCAAAGCCTGGCACTCCACAAGCAATTTCATCAACAGACACATTGGCCTACAACCAGCCTATGAACCCCACAGAATCCAAATCAACCACACAGCCAACCAGAGGCAGCACTGACCCTCAACCAACCCATACAACCTCCTCCAACCAGCATTTCACCTCCCAATGACCTTCATCTGATGTAATCTCCCCATCACGAGACCCTCACTTAACACAACCACACCTGACCCATCACAAGACCTACTGACCACAAGACTCACTGAGGACTCACAACTGACTCATCACAAGATCCTTACTTGACACCCCCATCTCTGAAGCCCTTATAAACAGAAGAACACTGATACTCCCTAAACTCTGCTGTTACCTAGCCTGGTAATGAAATGTTTGGAAACCAACCCACAAGCTTGGAGAACAAACCTTCACCCTCATTCTTCTTCCTTCCTGCTGAAGATTACCACTAGCTTCATGATGCTTCAGAGAATCACCTACCTTGCTGTTACACCATGGCTTGTTAAAGGAGGCATATAGGCTACTGAGAGAAAGTGTGAAGAAAAGATGTTAACTGTCTATGGAGATTCTCAGTCAGCCAGGTCATAGATGTCTCTAAGGTGCTTTTTCAAAAGCCAGCTGGACTGTTTTTTCCTTGAGGAAAAAGAAAAAGTTTCGCTGCATTTTTTTTAATTTGAAAAAGGTTGTAATGCTATACTAGGAAATGCTGATTTCCCACCCCCCTCTTTAGAGGAAAATATGTGATTTCTAAATTTAAATTTTGTTTTATTGCTTTTTAATTAGTAATAAAGAGCAAAATACAAAAATAATAGAGATAGAAACATACATTGTCAAAAAGAAAAAGTACATAAAAAGTGTTATAGCAATAAAAGTGAAAAATTCAACCAAAAAAAGAAACACAATATGATATGTCATAATAAATTGTTAAAATTTTACATTTATTTATTTAACACAAACATTGTTCAAAGCATTTATATTTCTGATACATTTATGGCCCTAATGTGTTATGAGCAGGGGTGGGATTCTACCAGTTCGCACCTATTCGCTAGAACCAGTTGTTAATATTCTAAACAGTTCAGAGAACCGGTTGTTAGAAGAAATTACTGGCCTAATCCTGTAAGGAAGACAGGAAGGAAACATTCTGGTGTTGCTTACAGAAACTGCCTCTCTGTTATCCCTTATTACATTCTTGGCAGGACTAGACTTCCTGTCTCAGGAACATCTCTGGAATTTTCCCCCCCTCCTTTGCTGGTACTTTGCTTGAGTGGAGTGACCATTCAAAGTTACAATGGCACTGAAAAAAGTGACTTATGACTATTTTTCACACTTTCAACTGTTGCAGCATCCCCACAGTCATGAGGAGATGACTGGTGAGGAGATGCGTGGTTTGATGTGAGTGATATTGAGTTGGCCATACCCAGCTAATAACATGACCACCAAGCCATGTCCGCCCAGTCACATTACCACCAAGCCATGCCCACCACCTAAGCCATG
This sequence comes from Naja naja, assembly GCA_009733165.1. Classification (NCBI taxonomy): domain Eukaryota; kingdom Metazoa; phylum Chordata; class Lepidosauria; order Squamata; family Elapidae; genus Naja; species Naja naja. The sequence goes on from CM019150.1 coordinate 64,621,079, forward strand.
CCCACAGAATCAGTTGTTAAAAAATTTGAATCCCACCCCTGATTATGAGTTTTCATATTCCATTATACTTGTCCATAAAAAAGTCTGCATCTATATGTGGCCCACTCATAAGTGGCAAGCGTAATCAGATCTTCAATCCATTGAACGAAAGGGCCATAAATTTAGTTTTCCAATACTACGATATATGTGATTTTAAATATTTTAATTATTATGTCATTATTATTTTCTAAATTAAAATATGGGAATAGAAAACGTTTCAGGAAAATAAGATCCATTTAGGATATAACTCTTTTCACATTGTTAAAAACAAACAGAAGCAGGAACGATGATTCCAGGTTGGATGTGTTAGGAAAAAAGATTAAAAATCTATTCATTCTATAGTAGAGGTTCCTAACTTTTGCTCTTGGTTCTACTGACAGTTTTTAATGAGGTTGCTAATATACTGTGGCCAAGTTAATCAAATTTCATAAAAAAATATTTTCTTGCAAATTTCCAGGCAACTTCATGGCAATCTCATGGGTTTAACACTTTTGACTAAAAATGTTTTATTTTTATTTAATTTAACAGTCTTTGAGGTTGTCATCAATACTTTGATTCTTATCATCCTTGAGATGCCAAACTTCAACTTGTAAAGTTTGAATGGAATGATTAAGTTTCCTTTTCCTTTTATTTTTAAAATGACATGCATTGAGGGCCAGATCCAACAGTCCAAGTAATGCAATTCCTACTCTGATTCCAAACTGGAGAATCTTTTTATTTATTTTTAAAATATTGTGAATAAAATCACTCTTCAAAACAATAAAATGTCATCTAGGTATTTCTAACTTTCAAGGTGAAAAAAAAAGAAGAAAGCAATTCAATAATTCTTCCAGTGTGGATCTTGTCTCGATAAATAACAAAGAAACATATTTTTCCTCATATTTTTTTTATTATCTGAAGGTAACAGGCATTTTACATAAAGTAAGACGGACACAAGTTGGTTACATGGCGTCATGCTGCAGCCTGCTTCAAAAGAATACAATTGTATTTATTTTAAACTATCAGAGAATAAATAAATATTATACATATTTGCATTGCCAGGTAGTGTATCCTACAACACAAAACTGTTACATTATAGCTTAAATTTTACAGAAAATTATATCAGGTTTTTTCACCCTTTAAATGTTTAGGTCTTTATCTAGATATGGCCCACATGCATGATTTTGATTAGTAGTTCAATGGTCAAGTTGGTAAGTAAAGCTAACCCTCAAGTGACAACCATTCATTGAGTGATCATTTGAAGTAACAATGACAGTGAAAAAAGTGACATGACTATTTTTCACACTTACGACTTTTGCAACATCCCCATGGTCACATGATCAGAATTCAGATGCTTAGCAACTGATTCATATTTATGATGGTTGAAGTCACATGATCACCTTTTGAGACCTTCTTGACAAGCAAAATCAATGGGGAAGCCAGATTCACTTAACAAACGTGTTACTAGCTTAACTGCAGTGATCTATTTAACAACGGAGGCAAGAAAGGTTGTACAACGGGGCAACATTTCCTTAACAACCATCTCACTTAGCAACAGAAATTTGAGGCTTAGTTGTGGTTGTAATTTGAGGACTACCTATTGAGGCAATGTAAATCACCTTTTTACAAATAGCTCCCCAACATCGAAATTGATGTATTCTGTGTTTTTAAAGCCACAGAGGATTTTTAAGCATTAAAAGTAACAGATCAGTTTATGAAAGATTTATTCTCAAATGTGACTTCTCCTGAGAGAATTTCCTAGCTCCAGTGATGTAGAGTTTGATACCAAGCCTTCAAACTTGTCCTCTCCTTTCTCTCCACTAAAAAAAAAAAATCAGTAACCAACCAATGCATTTTCTGTGCATTTGAATTGCTTTAGAAAAGCACAAGTTTTTCCAGAGTAGTTGGGTGGGTCTTATAAACATACTGCATTCTTTTTTATCCCAAGGCTTTAAGTTGTTTTATATATTACCATTTTGTAAAATCAATATGGAGTTTAATGAAATTTGCACTTTATTCAGTGAATACAAACTCCAGAGGCCGTTCCCACTTACTACCAGAGCAGGATATTTATTTAGTTCTGTACCTTATATATAACTATACTCAGGAAGTTTTAACAGATCTTTGACTTTTGGGAGATAGACCTGATTGATCCCAGGATTTTTCAAACTCTGTTTTGTAAAACCTTAGGGTTCCACAAGAACTTGATGAGATTATACAAGAAACTAAGATTTTAAAAAAAACAGGGAAAAATCACTTGAACACAGAAAGCCTTCTATCACTGAAGTTTTACTTCCTGATCAGGAGTTCTAGGTATGCAAATACTGTATTTCTTTCAGCTAACAGATTACAGACTCTGAAAAAGTTTGATAACCCCCAGTTTACAACTTTTAATTAGAAAGGATTGTAGGCTCTTTTATCAATGGAGAATATATTTGAAGGACAACATCTTCAGTCATTTTAATCCACTGTTAATCTATATGTGGGCTTAATATATGAGGGGATAGGAATCCTGTAGCCCTCCAGTTGCTGCTGAGCTATCATTTCTGTCAGCTACAGAATACTGGGAGTTGTAAAGCAGGGTCTCAACATTTGGTCCATCCACCAGCACCAGTCCGTGGTATGCCAGCAACTGGGCCCCGCAAACAAGCAAAGCCCCATCCATGACATGCAGGCAGAACACAAAACCATGCCCTCTCCGCTCCGTGGGAAAACTTTTCTCCACAGAACTGGTCCCTGGTGCCCAGAAGGTTGGGGGGCTGCTGTCCCACAATGGCTTGTTCCCATAATGGGACAGGAAACATTTTGAGGCCAGAACTGGATAATGTCAGCCTTTACCCATCTTTGGACTTCACTTGAGACTTTCAAGAAGAGATTGGACTGCCATTTGTCAGAAATGATGTAGGGTCTCCCGCTTGGGTGGGGGGTTGGACTAGATGACCTACAAGGTCCCTTCCAACTCTTGATTATCTGTTATCTGACCTCAAGTGGCTTTTTCTGCCATGTTTGGAAAGTAGCCTTTCCCTATTATGTCATCCAAGTTCTCTTGTCTGTTTCAAGTGGAGGGGTTTTCTTCCTTGTAGATTAACCCCAGCAGTTCATTTGCTACTTTGCAAAGAAAAAAATGCCTCAAAATTGAAACAATACTTGCCCTGATCAAAGACATCACTTCCAGCAGTGCCAGTCAGATAACATGGTGGTTAAAAGCTTGGCTTGATAAATAAGAGGTTGCTGGTTCCAAACCCATTAGAAATGTGGGTGGTTTTAATTACCAATTTCTTTCTTTTAGATAGCTACAATGGTTCTTTTTTATTCTCTCTCTCATTTATCTCCAAGGATCGAAAAAGAATAATGAAACAGTGAAACTCTGCACTATTATTTTTAAAGCCCTCAGCTAGCAAGGAAACAGAATAATGACAAAAACATTTTGCTGGATTATGAAAGAGCAACCTTTTGAAACACTGGTTTTTTTTTTTAAAGGTAAAAAATTTACCATAGTGTAAAACAGTTGGCAAGCAAGGAATTTTATTTTGGAAGCTGGATGTTGAATCTAGTTATATGTGCATTTTGGTTATTTATATAAATATATAAATTTATAAATAAATTATAAATTTATATATGTAATATTTAAATGTATATATAACCAAAATGCACATATATATGCATTTTATATATGTATATATAAATTTATATACATATTTATATTTGTGTGTGTGTATACATATACAAAAATGTATGTATTTGTATTGATGGACAATGTACAGGCATGTACACTTCATGTACAGACATGAAAATGCACAGAAAGATGGAGTGATTGGCAATTGCTTTCCTTCAGTGAAATGGCGGGAGTGCACAACAACATGGAAATGTCCAATTTAAGGTCACAGTAGCCTGCAGTCTAATCTTCCTTGTAAACAATGGCCAAATTGTCTCAATCCAGATGTTTTCACCTAGGCTGATTTAGACAGGAGCAAAGGACAGGAGCAGCTTAAATGGTAAGTGCAGATATGTTCAAAGTTTAACAATATCTGGAACACTCCCTGTAGCCTCGTTGTGAAAATGTTCAGGAGAAGGTGTCAAATAAAAAGTTAATTGAATTGCTTCAGACTGCTAAAGGGAGTTCACCAGGTGTCTGCACATAAAAACTAATATTTCAGGGATATAGCTTAGTTTTGTTCCCAGCTTCTGGCTTTCAGCCTTTTAGGTGCTTGTGTATGTGATATTGAAGATCAGAGAGATAATTTTGTAAATGGAAAGCTTCATTTAGCTCTGCCCAGGCTAATGATACCTTCACAGAGTCGAAGCCATTGGTTATGTAAGAGAATGAATAGCTTGGTTTGAGTGCAGATGATGAGATTCTTATTTTTGTCACACACACACACACTTTTTTTCAGGGGCTCCACCTAGCTTTTGCATGCAGCCCTTGGAAAGTAAATTAGAATACAATATGCTTCAGCAGAATAATCTGCTGAAGCACCTGAAAAGGACACACTACAATTTAAGAACTTTTTTTCCTTCCCTATTAGTATGAATTTGGTTGTATTTTAACACAATTTGTTTTCAAAACCTGGTTAGACTTCAGATACATAAATGTATCTAAGAATGTATCTAGAATTCTAAGGGCTTAAATTTGGATCAAATATTCAAAGTACTGCCCAGTTCAGTTTCAAGATGGAGCTTTGAAACTCTGTACAAGACTGCTCTGAAGAAATTAAGAATATAATTTCAGATTCAAAATCTGTGATTCCATTCATGTATGCTTTACATGTGTTTAAAAGATGCAACATATTATTTTATTAACCAGATTGTAACATAGGCAGTTGGTCATCAATCTATTTTTGGCAAGACTAGTTTACGCTTCATTAATTTTTCTTTTTATTATTTATTTTTCTCCATCAAAATCAAAATTTTACTGTAATGAATCTGAGAAATGCTGAAGTAATTTCGAAAGTAACATGTTCTGTGTTAACTAGACGTTTTTATTAAATGAAAGCTTTCAGAGCAACAGAATTTTTGCTCAGTTTAATTACAAAGCCCTTGACATAAGAGGGTAATTAAATACTTCAGTAATTACAAGATGTAAAAACATTGTATATGTCTGTATGCATTACGATCCTGAATGAAAATGGGTTTTTCTGCAGAATGTATGACCTTAAATTTGAAAGATACATAATTAGTATCCAAAAAATATTATGACAATGATGAAAGTTTTGCACTCAGTAATAGAGGTATGCTTGCAATCTCCAAAATCAAACCTGGATTGAGCAAGTCTCAATTTTACCCGAAGAACTTTTGCAACCCTTAAGGGAAAGAAATAATAGGAAAGAGTTTCATTTATAGAAAATAAAGTTATAAGTTAAGTTTGCTAATTTCTTAAGTTCCTACAGACTTTAGGCAATAATATTTTAAAATGACAATCTTTCATTGTAAGATTTCAATTTAGCCATTGGCATTACAAACCAATCTGCAAAAAAAATTCTGGAATATATTTTTTCCATGTATTTGCACTGTGTCTTCTAACAGGAAATTAATTTGTATTAATTTTCATTGTAGCATCTTTCTTATACATTTTAATATGACTTTGATTTTCCCAACTTCTTAAGCTCTCAGTGTCCTATGTTCACTTTTGTACAGTTTAATCTCTGCCTTCCTCAACCTGGTTGCATTCCAGGAATATTGAGCTACAGTAACTTTTATAATTCATAGGCATCAAGACTTGAATTGAAATCCAACAAATCTGGAGAGAACTACTTTGTAGGCATTTAAGAAATATTCTTTTAAGCAGAATGAAACCATGACCTTGTTTGTAAATATCAGGTAGATATTTAAAACATAAAAATGAATGTCAATCTTCCAAATTGAAAGCAACAGAGCTATTATCTTGCAAAAAGCACTTTCGTTGACCCAATCTAAATAAATTTATTGTTTGGATTTAAATTGCCGCCAAATCATTTAGAGTCATCAGAGTCAGGAGGACTTAGGCCAGTTACAACTTGTGTAAATTGTGAGTCTTGGTATGAAAAAGCATCATATATAGAACAGAAGTTTTTAACATTTTCTTAAGAGCATTTCTGATGTTGATGTACCACTCCATAATTGAAGACAAAGCACTATGATATTGCAGGTAATCTTCTTGGGTGTGAGGACACATATGGAATAACATAGTATAAATTAGAGCACAGATGTAAAGACTAGCTCCACCATTAGATGGTATAATAAAATGCCAGCAGATAGTTGGTGATGGAATTTATTATTACTAGTATTACAGGGAGGATGAAAGGGGCCTTTGGGATTTCCTGTCTCCGATACCAAGCAAATTTATTAGACACAATATAGGGCACTTTGTCTGGGTGGCAGGAGAAAGGTGCCATGCACAGCCCAGTAGAAGGGTGCCAACATCTCTTGCCTTGACCTTGCATGCAACTAATACAGAAAAGACCTGGCAGATAAAGCACACCATTGCATAACTGTGTTTCAGTTTCAAAGTTGCACAAACATACAAATAGAAAATGATGTATCTTAGCAGAAGAGAGAAATAGTCTTTGGAATTTGTACAGAAAAATTAGCAGGGCTTTCAGCCATTTTATCTGAGGAAGTGCTTCAAAGAAAAATTTGAACCTGTCCAACTGGAAGTGCTTAACCAGGACTCAATTCTTAATTATATCCTGGTGTTCGCAAAAGTGGCACTGGAGTTTCAGAACTACTTTTGTTCAACTGCATTAGGAATATCAATTGTGTAAAACCAGCTGATAAAGAATTTCCTTGTTTTCCTCTGTCTTTTGCTGTAATGATACTATTGATTCCATCTACTGAATAAGTATAAAAGGCAAAAGAAAATGGAAGGAGGGGTGTTCCACAATTCTGCATAAGGCAACACTGATATTAACACACAAGTGAAAGAACATGTAAACTATATACAGCTTGAAGTGGGACTTCCTCTTCCCAGTTCTGCTCCCGCCCCACATAAAAGCGAAGCTCTCAACACATACAATAATAACAATGTTCCCAAATAGTTCATATTTGACTCACAGTTCTGAAGACAATTTCACATTTTAAAACACCTTTCTGTAGGCTGTTTTTTTAAAAATTGGCCAGTGCAAAGAGGCAGAGGTAATGCCAGATGTGGTCTCCACATGACTTCCATCAACCCTTCCCCACAAATGGGAGCACCTTAATGGGGACAAAATTGAAAGTAGTAGGCTCTGCATCAGAAATCCTTCTCTCCAGTAGCAGAGACTTGGGTGTTTTCTTGAAGCCATCTGTTTATCGTGCTTTTGCTGGAGTTTGGCTAGGCCCTCAGTTTGGTAAAGTATCCAATCCCAGAGAGGCAGCATGTTGCTTTGCTCGCAGCCGGAGATTCTCAATACTGGTTGTTTTACTGTTCAGGCTGGGAAGAGAGGAAGATGCCTGGAGAATTGGAGAGGACCACACTTGCTGGGCATGAGACAGGGATTGGTAGTAAGACTGGCAATGCAGTGAGCTTAGGGGTGCCATGTTGACATTCATGCCCAAATACGGCATGGCAGAAGGGTTTCCCATTTCAAAGGATGAATAATGGACCAAGTTATTGGTAGCTGCCATGTGTTGGCGGAACTGCTCTTGAAGGCGGAAGAGGCTGAGAGGAGAAGACGAATAGGAATGCGCCTGAGACATGCCGCTGCTGGAGGGTGCAGTGGCAGCAGTGCCAACAGGGGATTCTGTATTGTTAAACACAACAAAATCAAGTCAATGAAGACCTAAGCTCCGACCTGGAATGAACAAATTGCACTGGGATTTTTAAAAGATGTTTCAAACTCTGTGCAGTGGGGTAAGGAGGAAAGAATGATGGCTATAACGCCATGCTTGAAAACATGATTTGTGTAAACCGGGGGAAGAGAACCTGTGGCCTTTCCATTGCTTTTCCATAATTGCCAGCAACCCCCAACAGAACTCACAATGCCAAGAGATGTAGCAGGATGTACTTAGCAACCTCTGAAAATCTACAGCTCCCTCTTTCATGTAAAAAACATTGGGTCCTAGAATTTCAGGTGCCACTGGACACATTTTTGTCTAAAACCCTGCCAATCATTCTTAGTAATTCTGATCCAGATAAAATATGATATCCTAAGGAACAGTTTTGCTCTTCCTTTCATACAAATACAACAACACTTTAAAATTGTTTGCTTTATATACTACAAATTTCATTCAGAGGTAGGATTCACAACAAAAATTAAAACATGCATACATTTCTAAGAATAGATATTCATGCAGTAACAAGCTTAGAGACCTAGGTTAGAAGATGTTAGAAGATTCCTTTAGCAATCGTAAAGAGGATGTTCAAAAGAGGAGAAAATAATATTGTTTGATCTAAGTCTAAGGCCAAAATTTACATAGCAGCCATTTATAACTCTTCTGTTTCCTTTATTGCTGTCATGCTCAGTATTATTACATCACTCCTTTGCCCGATTTTATGTGACAATAAAGTGATGGTAACACCAACTTTTCATACAGGCAATCTCATTATTTGGCACCAAGCATTTAGTCTTTAAACATTTGCCACGTAGCTTCCGATAAACCTGGATTGAACTCATCCAAGAATGAATCACTTGTGTGAAATGTCACCCTTGCATTCAATAAAGCAAAAGCATTGTAGTCTGGAAAAAAACACATCACCCTAAGATGGATGCAGGGCTTCTGCTTGTAGGAAATAGCTAAGAATGCTATACCCATCCCATCGGCCTGTCATATTTGGAAAAATTGCTCTAAAGTTACAGCAAGATGGATGAAGGTCTTCCCTGACTTTTTACAATATAAAGTTGTAACTTTGTGATTCCTAGACCTGGGTTAATAGTAGTCTTCTTTGGCAATACTGTCACACATAACAGTTTGTTACCTGATTAAATTGGTGCTTGCTCAGTTTGATGCTTAGGTAAAAAGGAACAACTTCAGGATCATGACAGTGCTCTGAGAATATTGGGGATTTGTGAAACAACCTCCTAACTAGCCCAGGTTCCAAAAAAATGAAGCAGCCACATTGCTTCATTCGCATTGTTCTGCCTGACTCAGCGAACAAAATAATGAATGTGAAGTAACTGAATATCTCAAGAGAAAAAGAAGCAAACTATGAGAAATGTTTAGGCCACTTTTCTTCAGAGACAAAAATTCCCTTTTGAAATAATCCATCTGTAGGTGACTGAAATGGTTCGGTGGGATTATTTGAAAGGGTTTTTAATGTTCTCAGTATTTTCTGACCTTGTCTTTGTTGTGTGTTTCCCTTCTCTACCTTCCACATCTTTTTAAAAAAAATTTTAACCTTTTACATTGTTAAGAGATTTGGAAATCTGAGTTTGCACGCTTTAATCTAACATGGGATTTTGAGACAAAAATTCTTAGCAAAGGGAACTGGATTTCTTCTCACCTGCTTTTGGACTCGCTCTCTTACTGTTCAGCACCTTGTTTTCCCCTTCAGGGCTTTTCTCTTCCTTGTTCTCCTCCAGGGAGATCTTGAATTCTTCCTCTTTGTCTGTCTGGTCTTCGGCTGCTGACTCGCTGGCTGAATGCTCTGACAGAGTCAGGCTGAGCTCTGCATTTACCTCCCTTGGCAAGCTTAGAGACTTGTCTGGATCGGGAGTTGGAGTTGGTGTTTCTAACACCGGAGTGTCTGCTTTGCCTTCACTGTGATTGGCTTCAGAGTCTTTCTGCTTCTGTAACTGTTCTTTCTGCAGGCTTCGCTGCTTCTTTCGAAATTTAGCTCTTCTGTTTTTAAACCAAACCTTTGTTTCCCATCAAAAAAAAAAGGAGAGAAAGAAAAGGGAAAAGGTAAGAATAAAAGGTAAAATTTTGGACTGAATATTGAATCTTCCTTATCATGCACACTCCAGAAACCTTAGCAAACTACATCTACAAATTAAAACAAATTCAATGTTTAATCAGCATATTCTCCTGTTTATAAATGGCTAGCTGCAAACTCCTAATTGTTTTGTTTGAAAATATGACTTACAATAAATCTGGGTCTGATAAAGGTTTAAAGTTAAATCAGATAGAAGATGTTGATGTAGTATATAAATTTAAATCCTACGCACACTTAAACCACATTAGTGTATTTGAATTTATTGTTGGGACAATATGCATAAAATTAACTCTGAGCTTCTGTTGAAGATCATGAGGAAAGGGCAAGGATGGCAATATCGATCAGCAGCCAGATCAGCAGAGATCAGCAGGCACAAATCTTTCTGGATAAATGAGAGATCATGTGATCACCCATTTTGTACTCTGGAACAGTGGTCACCAACTAGTAGGACGGGGACCACTGGTGGTCCGTGAGAAAACTTTGGTGGTCCGCAGAGAACTGTCACACCCAAAGCACCCCCAAAGCAATTAATCCAGGCTGCGCAGGAACACAAGGCTGTGCTGCCCACATGGCCCGGGAACACAAAGCTTGCATCACTTGCATTGCAAACAAAATGAGATAGGGGAAGGGAGAACTTGCCCCATGCATTCCACACACCTGGCCTGGCCACCGGGCTGCTTCTTTCCACTTCTTTCTTTTTCTGCTTTTGGCTTCACGCAAGGAAAGCAGCAAAACTCTTTCTCTCCCCAAAACTCTGCCAGAATCAGTCTTTGGGACCTGCAAGGCATCCTGCTCGAAGAGTCTGGCAGAGTTTGGGGGAAAGAAAGAAAGACTTCTGCTGCTTCTGCTGCTTTCCTTGCATGCAGTCAAAAGTCTCTCTCTCTCTCTCCCCCTGAGAATGGATCTGGAGACGGTATCCTGCGATCCCAAATAAAGAATGATTGATCGGTAGGAAAATGGGGTGGGGAATTTTCCTGCAGATTTTTTGGGGGATTTTCCCAGGGTCTCTGGTCTGCGGGATTTAAAATTATGAGTTTGGTGGTTCCTGAGGTCCAAAAGATTGGCGACTCCTGCTCTGGATCACTCTTTCTCATGACTGCAGGAGCTGAGGAGTCCCCATCAGCATGTAATTAATTTATAACTAAAGAGATATTTTCTAAGTGATGGGGTAAGACTCCATTTGGTGAGTTATAATTTTGAGGGGGTTTACAAAGGAAGGAAGGAAGAACTTTAATGACTTTATTTTTTTATGTTTTTTGCAAAAAGTTTGGCAAGGAGCTTATATAAGAAAGTTTAAAGTGGATGAAGGGGATAGTTATTTTGAAAGATTATTTTTTTTCTGAAAATGTTTTTAAATAAATTGAAAGATGAAGTTAAAAAGATGGAAAGCTTGTAAAACAAGTGTCCATATAGTAAAACAGGTCAATGACTAAATCAAAAAAATTAAATCATAAGACAGAAGTTATAGATAGAGAATTGGAAAGAGAACTATATAATCTATTTCTATTGGAATTGAGAGAGAAGGAATTTTGTTTGAGACTTAGAGCAATCCAGGAAGAATAAAGATATTAGAGAAAAGTTGATTAAAGCCCTGGCAAACCTTTTGAATTAGGAAGAAGAGGACACTGAAGCAGAAGTTGCTGAAGTATGTAGAATAAATTCCAGTTGTGCACGAATAAGAAATGTTCTAAGGCAGGGGTGTCAAACTGGGCTGGATCCGGAGCATGGGCCTTGAGTTTGACACCCCTGTTCTAAGGGATGTTTTGGTAAAATTTGTCAGGAAGAAGGCAAGAAATTATGTTTTGCAGCAGCATTTTAATACAGAATTGAAGATTGATAGATCAGATATAATTGTTTTTACAGAAATTCCTATTAGAATTTTGGATAAGAGATGTTTTTTTATTGCAGAAAAAACCCATTCTGATAGGACAAATTACAAGGTTTGATTTTTATTTTTAAAAAGCAGAGATTTTGACTGAATTATGTCATGAAAATGAGGGAATTTTTAGAAAAATCCAAGAGAAATAGGAGATTGAAATGGAGGTATCAGAAAAGACTACACAAAAATTCCAATAATGCAAGAAGAAATTGAAAGATGATACTGAAGTAAGTGCTACAAGCATAGATTTTTCTATACTTTTGGCTTCATGATGAAGTAAAATGCTTAATGTGGAATATAAATGGAGCAAATGCTACTTAAAAGAGAGGGGAAATGATTATTTAAAAAAATTTAAACATATAATTCAAAGTCATATCCCCATGCAAATTAACTTCTATCCCTATTAATCTACAATGCAGATCTGTCAATACAAGATCTTCTTTTAGTTGGAGACTTATGTATAAAACAACTGCACCTCAATTTTTTCTCATTTTTTCTTTTTTGTTGCTGCAGAAGTAAGATCCACATTTTTATGATTTTATGATAAAGGGATAAACGTTTTGGCTGTGATATACAGGTGGAATAATAGGAAAATATGTGGCTGAAAGGATTGAAATCTTAAGGAAACCTTTATAAGATGATGTATCATTGGTATTCGCCATCTGGGAAATTGAATAAAGACATTTCAAATTTATGATGGAAATGCGAACAACAAGAAGGGACATTGTATCATCTTTGGTAGATGTGTGAAAAAGCTAGAAAATTCTGGATCCAAATACATGCACTACTTTGGAGGATCTTAAAGATTAATATACAGTAGAAACCATAGGGGTTCTTTTTGGAAGGGATAAACTGGACAAACTGTTGGGAAAAAGTCATGGATCTTTGTTTTTGTACATGATAATGACAGCAAGATTATTGTATGCATAACTACATTGACTTTTTGATCAAAGAAAAGACAATATCTACATTTGTAACTGACTGAGAACATCTTATAATTTCTTTGCATGGAACAGAAAAAATGAAATTATGATTCATGTTTTTGATTATTAAACAGAATAAATTTTAAAAAGAAGGGAGATATGTTGTAACCATAGTGTAAGAGGTAAACATATAATTGTGCTTATAATTGTTGTAAAGAAAATTGGGAGCTACTTCTTTGTATCTTTTTTCTTCTTTTTCTATTTTTTCTTTTCTTACACCGCTCTTTTTTCTTTTTTCTTTATATTACATTGCATTAATTCTTATAATTTAATTTTTTAAATAAAATTATATAAGATACTAGTGCTGTGGGTTTGAGATCAAGTCTTGGGTTGTCATCATCAAAACAATTAATTTGGATCCCATGTCATTGACAGCTATTAGAAGTGTGTGTATAAAGTACAAGCAGGAATAATATCTAAACACACATAATGAGGAACAGCTACAAATTAACATGCCTTAGCTTTACTGCATCTGCAGGATTAATTTTACATGTTAAATATATAACATCAAGTAAGCCTCATTTTTGTTTATGCTAGTATATGCATCCTAATGGAAACCACTACGACAGAAGCGGGGATAGTTTATGAAATCTACCTTCTCACATGAAACAGAGGAGGGAGAAGTGGAAAAAGCTTCATTGGCATCATTGGGGTTTTTTCCCTTCTTAATACTCCCATGGTATTTCGATTTTCTGAAATAACTTGAAGCCTGCTCCTCTGCCCAGGCATTGATCTCAATCAGAATATGAGCTCCAAGTTTTTACTGTACCACGAACAACTTTTAGGCAGTCGGTATGTATAAAATACATCAAATGTATTATAGCATGGAAGCAGAAATAAGTGCATGTTAATCACCAAGGGAATGTCATACTTGAAAGACCAAAAAAAAAAAGGAAATATGGCCAGCAAGCTTGATCTATTTGTCCAGGTGTTTTATAATCATATTATGCTCTGAAGCAGCATGTCATGGCCCCGTCAGAGCCCAGGTTCGAAGACGAGGAGGAAATGGAGATGGAGCTGATGGAGGGAGTGGATGCAATCCCTATGGCCCTGAAAATGATCTGGGGATGAGGACGAGGCAGTCCTGGGCCCGTGGGCCTTGGAAGAGTAGGCAGAGAGGGCACAGGCTGACCGAGGAAGCGGGGAGGAGATGGAAAGAGCAGGCAGCGGAGCCGAGGAGTGGCAGAGCTCCGGAGATGAGAAAATGCTCCCTCCCCCACCTGTTCCCTGAATGGAGAGGAGGTAGAGTCAGCAAAGGGTGACCCAACTACTCAGGAGGAGGCACCCCACCCCTCCTCACGAGGATCACCTGGATAGTAGCATTTAAGGAGATGCTGTGGGGAGGGGCTTTTGTTGGGAACAAGTGTTTGAATTCATAGCAACACTCTCCATGGCTCCTAGAAGAACTTTTCTCCAGAATCCTTGCTTTTGTTGACTAAAGTTTGATCCTTTGCCTTGACATTGGTGGACTTGCACTGCTGGGAAGTTGCCCAAAGCGTGTGCAGGCTCATGAGTTCGAGTCTTGCTCATGGACTGTAGGTGTACCCTGTGGGCAGAGACTTTGGGGAACACACCAGGAATTGGGATCATGGTTGAATAAAGGCTGACCAGCTTTTGCCTACAGTAGCAAGTGTTGCTTGCGTGCCAACCCTGGGTCCAAACACAGCAGTTATGCACAATTAGGAGAAGTATATTTATGAACTATATGATCTATTGTCAGAGTTCAAAGATCTAACCTTTGGACTAAGACTACAGAAATGACAGCACACACACCTACAGTCATCAACTAAAGGAAACCAACCCTCTTCCATCTTACTGTAGCTAATAGGCATTCTTGCTGCTAAAGAACTAGTTGATTCTTTAGATACACTTAGTTGTGCCTGAGACACTGTTATCATGACAAAACATGTACCCATGGATCATTTAGCATTTAGCTCAGTTGCATTCCCATAAGGAATACTAATTGATGGCTACCTGTACTCTAGCCTCTGGTAGATTAGTGCACATTGCCAATCTCTCCCGCATCACCACATCTGGATAGTGAGTCTTCTGGAAAGTTTTCTCCAAGGCTTCCAGTTGTTGGGCTGTGAACGCTGTGCGGCTTCTCCTCTGTTTGCGGTGCTGGGAGCCATAACGGGCCTCCAAGATGATGTCTTGAAACGTACAGCCGTTGGAAGATAAGAAATAGGGCCAATTTAATTAGTGTAATTTGTGTGTTAAAAATAATAACCATAATATGGCAGCCAACAAAAATTAAACAAATAATGGGAAAAACCTCTGCTTCAAAGCTACCATCACCTCTAAGTAGACATCACTTGCCTGATTTGACCAAAGAAAGCAACATTGCAAGATCCAAAGGTACAAGGCTAAATTAGTGAGCATTATTATATTATTTGAAGTACAAGTAATTTTCAAATATTTGCTCTTGTATGTAAGCCAATTTTTCCTAATCAAGTTCCAGCGGAAGTGACAGATTTCAGCTTTCATAATCCCAGCTAGCAAACTCAACACATCTGGACAGCACAGGGTTTGGATAAACATTGTGGATGAAAAGAAGGAATAGCAAATATTATGAAGCTCTGCCTCTTTGCTGTTCTATTAACCCTTACTGTATATGTAGAAGATTATTGTTTGCAGAGCTCAGCTTTTCTGTATCTATCAGATCCTGGTAAAATCTGGTAAAAAGAAGGATCTTTGGAAAGATCCATTTTCTAAAATCTGGGGTGGGAGAGAGCTTTCATTACAGAAGAGACAAGGATATCTCAAGAGGAATCTAAAGAAGTCCTCCAGAGATTTCCAAATTTATTTATTTATTTTATTTTATTTGAACTTATATGCCGCCCCATCTCCAAGACTCAAGGCTCACAACTAAAACATGAGACAATAAATACTTAAAAACAATTAAATTGAGTTACAAGTCCAAATATAAACACTATAAAACCCTTAAAAACCATCCTCACCCAGGGGGTCACAGCCCGGGTTGGTCGAATAACCAGGTCTTTAGCTCACGGCAAAAGGTGCGGAGGTCAGGGGCCAGGCGGAGCTCCAAAGGCAGTTGGTTCCAGAGGTCAGGGCGACAGAGAAGGCTCGTCGTCGGGGAATTACCAGTTGGCATTGACCCGCCGACGGGATCCCGAGGAGTCCTTGCCTATGAACTTGCACAGGGCGACCAGTATTCGATATTGGAAGAAGTCGCTCCCTTAAATATTGAGGACCCATGTCATGAAGGACTTTGTATGTTAACACTAAAACCTTGAATCTCATCCGGAGCGCAACCGGCAACCAATGCAAGCCACGCAGGAGGGGGGTAGTATGGGAGAACCGGGTAACTCCCATCACCACCCGCGCCACCGCATTCTGCACCAGCTGCAGTCTCCGGATGGTATGCAAGGGCAGTCCTAAATAGAGAGCATTGCAGTAGTTGAGTCTAGAGGTAACAAGGGCATGAGTGACTGTGCGCAGGGTGTCTCGGTCCAGAAAAGGGCGAAGTTCTCGAACAAGGCAGAGCTGGGCAAAGGCCCCCCTGGCAACGGCCCCCACCTGCTCCTCCAACCAGAGCCATACATCCAGGAGGACCCCCAGATTCCACGCCCTATCCACAGGGGGCAACACCTCTCCCCCAAATGAGAGAAAATAAACCCATTCAGTGGCAACAGTGAATGAGGCCTTCTCTTACTTTCTCTTAGAAATCTGTTCAAAGGAAGTTGTACGGAAAAGATGCTTCATAAAACAGTACATATTTGGGAAAGTGACATACACAAATACATTGAAGAAGTATTCTCAGAAAAGGTGTATGCAATAACGTTCACCTTAGAGTGGGTTGTTTCAATATTTTATTGTTCTTATTCTTTTTATTCCAAAATGCTTTAAGGATGGTTGTAACTTGCTTTTCTAATGAGAAGTGGTTTAGAAATACTTTTAACAAGTTATTAACTGAATGTTAGCTGAAATTGACTGCTACCAAATATGGATGTTTCCAAGCTTGCATTTTTTTCTATAAGTATGGGTAGTCCTTGACTTACAACAGTTCATTTAGTGACCATTCAAAGTGACAACAGCAGTGAAAAAAGTGACACATGACTGTTTTTCACAGTTACGACCTTTGTAGCATCCCCATTAAACATGTGATCAAAATTCAGATGCTTGGCAACTGGTTTGTTTGTTTGTTTGTTTTTGCAAAAAAGTTTTTATTTTTAAGACAAACATATAAACAAAACATAAAAACATAAAACCATCTTCCATATCATATACATACAGTGTATCAGTTGGTTAGAAATCTTTTGTGCTATCCTTTTGGTCATCATCACTCCCAATTTATATAAACCTTTACATTGTCAAGTTAACATATACTTATATATTTATCAGTTATCAAACATCTTTGACTAGGCTATTTATTCCATCATTTTATAAAAGATATTCCCAATTTTTATGTTAAAATTTATATTGTCCTTTCATCCAATGGTTATATATGTCTATATTGTATTTTATACCAATCTATTAACAACTGGTTTGTATTTATGACCGTTGCAGTGTCCTGGGGTCATGTGATCCACCTTTTGTGACCTTCTGACAAGCAAAGTCTGTGGGGTAGCCAGATTCACTTAACAACCGGGTTACTAGCTTATCAACTGCAGTGATTCACCTAATAACTGAGGTAAAGAAAGTTCTTAAAATGGGGCAAAACTCACTTAACCAATGTCCCACTTAACAGCAGAAATCTTGGGCTCAATTGTGGTCATAAGTTGAAGATTATCTCTACCGCCAAATAAATGAACAGAAGGGGAAGACATGCTAAAAAGTAACAAAATCACCACCGTGATAAGGGCTGAGAATTGCAAGGAAGAGAAATGAGTAAGGGCAACACACTTTCTTCCTCTTCTTTTTGAACCCGTACACAACTGGGCAGATTGGATATTTCTAGTCATTTCAGCCCTGACTTTCTTAGAGTGCCGGTCCCCTGGGTAACTTATGAGAGGGCGGCTGTTCCAGAGGTGGTATTCAGCAGGTTCTGACTAGTTCTGGAGAACTGGTAGCAGAAATTTTGAGTAGTTCAGAGAACTGGAAAATACCACCTCTGACTGGAGATTTTACGGTATCCTTCCCTTGCCACGCCCACCAAGCCACGCCCACACAACTGGTAGTAAAAAAAATTGAATCCCACCACTAGGCTGTTCTCATACTCCCTTCCACCTGGCACAAACCCCATCCTTGTTCTTACCAGCCAGTCTTTCTGCCAGCGTGAGGGCATGCACTGAGGGTCTGTAATCGGGTGCGTGCTGGGCTTGCTGAGCTGCTTGTTGGTGCAGGTTATACATCGCGCTCAAAGAATTCATGGCATGGAGAGAATAGCCATTCACTCCATAGTGCTGCATGGTGACATAGGACCTAAAGCAACAGAGAAATGACACTGGTTGAGGCAATGTATGGAGGCAAAAGAAAAACAAGAATGCTGAAAGAAATAGAGTTGAATCTCATATTGGATTCAGGGTCCCTTTTTCTGCTTGGGGTTCAAAGCATACGTGTTTCATCTTTAATGCCCTGTCCAACTATGGATCAGACAACCATAACAGCAACATCTTACTTCCAAGGTAACTGAGCAAGGTGGGGTAAATGTAATATAGAGAAACACAATTATCCCTTGCCCTGAAGTGCTGAGGAGAACTGCTTAGAATGATGGATTGGGAATGGGGAGATCATTTCTAATCCATATTCTGTGGCTGGAGGATACAGGTTCTGTTTCAGACTAACCTATCTTGTGGGGTTATTTTAAAGATTAAATAGATAACTCAATCCCTGTAAAATTTCCTGAGTTCTACAGAGAAAGGAGGAAACACGTAAGAAGCCAAAGAAGGAGACCAATATCACCGTGTTAACGTCAGGAATATTTGTCTTCAGGGTTTCTCACCCTCCTATGCCTTTTCATGGAATGGCCAATTCTGTTACCTCTCTCCAGATCATTGATTTTAGAACTTGGTATCTTTAAGAGGTGGACTTCAACTCCCAGAATTTCCTAGCCACCCTTCTGGGAGTTGAAGTTCATACATATTAAAGTTGCCAACTTTGAAAGACTCCAGAGACTCTCAGAATTCCGAGTTACCTGGAGTCCCTTTTAGATTTTTTCCTCCTTTCCTTTTGACTAGTTTTGCAAAAGTAGGTACAAACTTTTATATTTGATACAGAAGGTACCATTTTGCTTGTTCAAAGAAAATATAGGTGACAGACTGAACTTCAAAAATTAATTTTTGATCACTTTCAAAATAGAAACATCTATTTTTCTACAAACAGTAATATTACTTTTCATGTACAGTATACCATTGGTTCATCAGTATGCTTTTATAAACTAGAATTTAGGGTCTACTTGTCCAATCTTCTGCATTTCATAAATGAAATCTATTGCATTTGAAATGTAAATTTTATAAAGTTGTAAGGAATAGAAGAAATACATCAGAGTTTTATAATACATGCTTGAGAAACCATTCTCTACAAAAGTACTATTCAAAAGAGGTGTCATGCATTCTAACCAAGGTGTGGTTTAAAATCTTAAACATTTTCTTCTCAATCCTATGGGGACTTAATGAACTTGATTCATATGATGAAGTTTTCATGTAGCTAATACAATTTGACTTTTGCTATGGGAGAGAAAGCTGTAACTGATATATTTACCATCTTTCCAGCAAGACATTTGGGATGTACAAATTGTCTTATTTGTCAATTGATGCTCTTCAGAATTGCTACTTTTAAAATGCAATTTTTATGTTTGTGTGATTTTCTCCAATATTACGACTTCCAAAACATTGACTGAGAGCAAGACTGAAGCTTTGGGTTTTTGTCTGCTGTCGGCTACTGAATATTATTTGTGTACTGCTGAGAGAGAAAGTATCACTAGATAAAGATTTCGACTCTAACCAGTCATCTTGTATTTTCCAACACTGGAAAATAGGTAGCCTCTAGCTGTAGCAGTCATTTTATTCTTGTAATCCAGCCTCTCATAATCTTTCCTTGGCATTTTGGGTCTTTCCATATTAGGGAGATAGAAAGTAGCTTTCTGTCATTCAGCTGAAACGGCTGCTCAGCTATTCTGGATGATGGTCCTGCAAGGCCCTTTTCAATAATTATGGCATAAAGTTCCATCTGCACATAATAAAAGACTTATGAAAACTGGACAGAGGGGCTGTTTTTTGCTCTTTCCTCTGTGTTTTCTTTTGCCCTATAGATCATAGCTGTCAAAATTTTATTCCCAATATTATACTTTGTATGGCTTGTAGACAGATTTTATTCTTTATGGTCTGGTCACAATCATGTACTTTCTGTATCTGGAAGGAACAGGGGCAGGGGGAAATGAAGGAAAATAAATGGCTCCCTTCCCCCATAAAATGTTAACAACAAGGCATCGATGGCTAGAAAAAAAATGTCACACTATATATACTGACAGTGAACTCACTTCCCTGAAATTAATCAAAGAATCTTCATTTATATGAGAGGGAAAGAAAGTCAGAGAAGGAGAATCAAGTTAGAAAAATATCTGTTTTTTCAGAGGTGCAAGAATCTTTTTTAAAAAAATAAAAAATTAATCAAGAGCCAATTAAATCTAGCCATGCATAGCAATCGCAGAAAATGTGAACATCCCTCAAAAATAAATTTATTTTTAGTTAATTTATTTTGCATATTTTTGTCTCAAGACAAAGAAGATGGTTAGATCCATGAACATGCAGATCTGAATCTAGGTTTCCTTAGATTTAGTCCAACACAATTTTCTTTACACTTCACAGAATTTTCATCAATGTTTCCAAAACAAGCGATATAATCCTAGAAAAAAATGTTCTTAATTCCAGTGTGATGAAGTTGTCAATGTATCAAGTTAGGGATGTCAGAAAACAGACAATATTCAAAATATAGCTTCTTCATCTATTCCTTCTTTCATTTTGAAAACTTGAAGAGATCATAATGCTTCTTGTGTAAATTTTGGATATGACAACTTTTCTACAATAGTTCAATAGAATGCCCAGTTTGGATGATTTTTGCTCTGTAATGTGAAAGAATTGGACTCCGATCAACAACATTCAGTGAGATCAAAAATGCACATGAACGTTTGACCAGCCTTCTGCACATAAGTGCATAATAGTCAGACACCACCGCATAGTGCAGAATTGCTCTTTCAAAAATGTCTATTTCATTTAATGATTTTAAAAATGTATCCAATTTCTTTAACCATTAGGTGGCTAGCCAGCAACATCTAACAGTTAAGGCCCCAAACAAAAGAATAACAAAATCAAAAGCAACATGGAATATAGATCAGGGGTGTTAAACTCATGTCATTACGGCGGCATCATGTGACCTATCGCAACTTTTTCCCCCTTCGCTAAACCGGGCATGGGTGTGGCCAGCGTGTGACGCATCTGGCCCACGGGCTGCAAGTTTGACAGCCCTGTAATAGATGATGTCCTGTGAGAGAAATAAAATGTCTACTTGTTTAGAGACACACCATAAGGGAGTACTCCTTCAGCAGGAAGTTGCACAATCACAATGTGACACCCCCACACACCCATAAAATCATCTGCTGCATTTTAGGTGCTTACCTGAGTGATTGAGCAGGCAGGTATAGATGTCTGAACTGGGGATTAAAACCAGCTGGTGCAGTGATTTGTGAAAGTTACCTATTGATTAATATATGAGAATGGTAGTATTGTATGTACATTCAGGTGGCTTTCCTACCAAAAATTTGTGTACAAGGCTAGCTGAGATACCTTTTGCCTTCCCTGTTGTTTCCCAGGGCTTGAAGCATCATAGTGAAAGCCAATGAATCTGAACAATATTATTCTTCTCTGAAGGGGCTGTCCCTTTTGAACAGGATAGCAAACTATTTTTTGGACTAGTTGAAATATTCTGAACAAATCTTAAAAGGCAGTCTTCTCTAGGCAAGCTTGGACTTTCAAGACTCTGAGAAAAGTAGACCGATAGATTTCAATTCAACAAACCTGTCTTCAGATCTCTAGGCAAACAAGACTCACGTAAGACTTTGTTGTTGGATGTCATTAGTTTATCTAACATTATTCAAGAAGCAGAGAAGAGAATCTCAGTACCTGAAGGTAGAGAACACACCCACTTAATTATGTAAAGTAAAGAACAGTAGCAAATTTATATTAAGAAACCTTACACCGTTACCTTGTGGCTATGAGACAATACCTTTAAGCTTTGTCACCCATATTTACTTCTGGTTTTCCTGCTGATTTGAACAAGGCACAAGGAATAAATGAATCCCTTATTTTTATTCTTTATACTTTTAACTCAGCTGCCTTCCAGATAGATCAGGGCAATGTGATGAGATTCTCAAATGTTCACAATAATTCTGTGAAGCAGGTTGGGTTCAGACGGGTGAGAAGTCTAAGGTTACCCAAAAGAAGGCAAGGTTTGCATTTTGCTTTGAATCTGGACTGCCCTAATCATTAAGCCCATGTTCTAACTACTAATTGGTTAAATAATATAAATGTGGAGATGGAAAGGCATCATGAGGGTTGAATATAATTCTGAAAGAGTCCTCAACACAAGATAAATGAAATAAAAGCAAAACAAGCTGAAATCATGCAAGATATTTGGTGTTAACATTCAAAGTCCTACATGGCATGGGTCCAGGATATTTACGAGAATGACTCCTCCCAGCATCAAATACCAACTGCCCTGTACGGGCCCACAGATGGGGCCTCCTCCGGGTGCCGTCCACGACTCAATGTCACTTGGCGATGACCCGGGGGAGGGCCTACTCTGTGGCGGCCTCCACTTTGTGGAATCTTCTTCTGGCTGGCCCCCGATCTTCGCACCTTCCGCCACAATTTGAAGACCTGGCTCTTTGTACAGTCCGGGCTGTGCTGACCCTCTGGGGGTTTGATTGTTTAAATTGTGGGGTTAACTTTAATTCGGCTTGTAATTGTTTAATATGTTTTTAGGTAATTTATTTATTGTATTTTTAGCTGTGAGCCGCCCCGAGTCCTTTTGGAGATGGGGCGGCATACAAGTAGAATAAATAAATAAATAAATAAATAATAATAAGATATTAAGGCACTAACTGGCAGAACACATTTATTCAAAGCCAAGAAAAAGAAGGAACTGAGAAGTTATAGGCAGATGCTTGGTTGGATTTGCCACTAAATATCACTAAGAACTTAAATAAGATTATTTAAAAAATAGATTTGATAGACCATAAAAGAAATATAGGCAACATGTTACAGTAGGTGGGGTGCACTTAATAGAATTGGAGGATATTCTGTTCTCATGAGTGAACAGGAGAAACAGGAGTCAAACCCAAGTAGAAAATTGGTTAGAGGTGAAGAAATGTTTCTGAACTGAATAGATAAATGGACAATGTTACAATTTTTTTCCTGGGAGACTTGGAGGAAACTCCTATACACTATCAGAAAGAGAAGATCTACCTTTAAAAAAAAGAAGAGGAAAGTTCATCCACTTATTGCATCTTTAAACAAACTCGTGGCCCATGGGCCAGATGTGTCATTTGCTGGCCATCCCCAGCCCCATTTTAGGGAAGGGGGGGAAGTTGCAATATGTCACGTGATGACAACGTATCATTGCACGTTTGACACCCCTGCCTCAGGGTCATTTAAATCTAAGAAACATATGATTTAACATGTGGGAACATAACCTAAAAAAATCAGGAATGCATTAGACAGAGCCATTAGCCAAATGTGGCTAATAAAAGTACAATTTTCAAGATGAAAAGAATAACCAGTTTAACTATTTTGTTGACACCATTTTCCATTCATTGGGTTTAACTACCAATGACATGACGTTTAATTTTTATTGTGGCCCCACATTCTTTTTGACATCTGCCTTAGGAGTACTACTCAAAGGTAAAGCATGGTCTTCAGTCTAAAAATGTTCATAGATCCGTGTTTTTAAAAAGGACTGACTGAGAGCATTCCTGAGATAGTTCCAGGTTTAAAACGCGAGCGTATAAACTTGCAGAAGCACAGTCCTTGTTCCTGAAAAAAACAGGCCAGGATCAGAGACTTCAAATTGCATGTAACTCATCATCAAATCTCTCCCCCATATCTTCCTACTTCATTTTAAACCTTTGAAGTTCCCCTGGTTAATAGCTCTTTTGCTAAAATGAAATGAGAACTTGTTTGTTGATTAGAACCCATATAAGAATGTAATAAAGAACTATTCTTTTATGGGGAGATGGAGACAAACTGAATCATGCTCAGGCACATTTAGCTTCCCATTTACCTCCTTGCCACATTCCAACTTGAATAAATTAAATATTTAAAAGACAGTGTGCAGCAAATTTCTTATAAATGGTAGAGGCCATTTGTCAAGCTGCTATGGTGTTTTGCAAGCTGTCGAATTGTGCTTACATTGGTTAAAATAATCTTTATATTTCATTAAGCAACCAAATAAGCTGATCTTCCCCACTGGCTGTATAGATGGCTTTAATTTTCAAAATCTGCAAATGCATCTTTTATGTCGTTTGGTGGCTGGAGGGCATTGGTAATGCTGCAGCCAATTGGAGAATAAGCAGCGGCATTTGATTAGGCGGTGTATGATATAAATTAACATTGTGCAGTGAAAAAGAGCATATCTTAAGTTGTCCTTGGCACATTGGAAGATTGATCCTTCACCTCTCCATTAATAATGACTGCTACTCTTGTGTCCATTTTCCTACAGATGAGAATAAGAGGAAAACATCACTAATAAATCCAGATGATGTTCATCATCATTGTTTGATGATGATCAATGATATGATGATGATGATGATGATGATGATGATGATGATGATGATGATATGACATTACCCAGTCAGGTAATGAAACTCTGCAAGCAAACAACCAAGTTCATAGAGCACCAAGGGCTCCAGAGTCCAAATCCAGATAAGATGAAAATAAATATTGTGATGTTAAATGAATAGACAGACTGGATAAGACCTATGCAACTGTGAAAGAGACCCTTAAATGTTGAACAACTTTTCTCCATATCACTCAGCAAACAGAGCAGGCACAACTGCATGGGAGCATCCATGAGAGAACTGCAATTCTCCAGGGGCATGATGGGGAGGAGCAGGGGTATCTAAGGGGGTGCTGTGGAAGGAAGAGTGTCCCTAATGCCAACTGGGAATTCACCATCAAGGTTGTTGCTTGTGTGAGCAACCTGTACGGTTGGGCATCTCTTTCTCAAATTCTGCTTTTGATCAGATAAGAAGCTGCTTGACCAAGTAAGAGGCAAAGAACTTGAAAATGGAAAGTATGCTTCATGGAGGCATGATGCGTAGAATTTGTTTCAGCATCATTATTTTGAAGGCTCGGGCATACTAATTCATTGATTAGATGTTTCTTTATCTGTCCTGCTGTGACAAGCTTGTGGTCATAATTACTTCCAGTACTTTACTGGTGACACTTTCTCCTTATTTTTTCTACCAATTTTACTTCAATCTGAGCAACATAGAATATTTACTGAAATAAATCCATCCTCTGATCTTATCTGTCGGCTGCTAATGCCAGATTATCTTCCTTACCTATACAATTAATTCTAATCAGCATGTTTTGATTTGTGATTCACTGAGAAAGCGTCATCCTTCCTAGATTCATCATCAGAAGCATTTACAAAAGCATAAGGCACAGGCATCAATCTTATGGTGTCACATTGCGTCGCGTGACGTTTCGCAACATCTTCCCCATTCATGGAGTTGGAGTGGGCATGGCCTGCACGTGACTCACCTGCCCCACAGGCCACCAGTTTGACACCCCTGGCATAAGGGGTCCAACTCTCTTGTGTTCGAAGTCCAGTTATTATCCTGCAGGCTACTTAGTTAAAATAGATATGACAGAAAAATCACATCCCTTCCTTCTGTTCTTCTTTCCCTCCTCTCTCCTGCCCTTCTTCCTTCCCTATCAGATATTTTGGCCTTATTATAAATTAATCATACCTACCTTGTTGAAAATCCCTCCCTCCCTCCCTCCCTTCTTCCCTATCAGATATTTCAGTCTTGTTGACTGAATCTTACCTGCCTTTATGAAAATCCCTGCCATCATTTAAGCATGGAACCAAATTCAATTTCCAGCCACCTTATCACATTTTCTGCTGCCGTTGTGTCTATAGACCAATTATGCCTCCCCATAACTACTTTGACTTTAACATTCCAATAGTAATTAAATGATCTGAGACACAAAAAGGTGCAGTTTTATAAGTTCTGAATAATTACCAATTCTGTAATTCACTGAGCTTCAATAATCCCTGATATTTTCATTCTCCAATAGGGAAGGGCTTTTTTTTTCCAGCACAAAGACTTAATGTCACCCTTGGATTAATTTCAAAAGTCCTCGTTGAGCAAACTATACCCAAACTATGGCAAGAACAATCTTTCACCTGTTACAACCTGCTGCATGCATGTGGAGAAAGTAAATACTGCAAAAAAAAGGGGGGGGGTTGTGATGGGCCAGAAACAGCAAAAAGAGAGGTCTACACCATGTTGGCTGTAATTTACAGCAGGAGTCTCCAATCTTGGTCACAGCAAAGCTGGCTGAGGAATTCTGGGAGTTGAAGTCCACAAGTCTTAAAGTAGCCAAGGTTGGAGACCTCTGATCTACAGCACTGGAACCCCTGAAGCCTTAAGATAATGCTGTGGCCTTCAACAGAAATATTTCTTCACCCTTGCTTGCTATACAAGATAAACATTGCTCTCCTCCATTATCCTTTTTGTTAGTAAGTGAAAAACATACTCCACTTAGAGACATCAGTCACCATACACATACAGTGACAGTTCCTTACATATCTGGAAGGTCTCTAAATAAATGATTTCTGTAAGATGTTCTAAATTTTTCAGGTCTAAAGTCTCCACAATTCCCATAATATAAATGATTTCTGAGCCCTAATGTAAGTTCTCTTTTCCTCAGAGGATATTTGATATCTCTGGAAACATTCCCTATTATAAAATTCATAGGGATATAAATAAGATTTACAGATATACTTCAGATTCATCCAGACTATATATGTACAATAAATCAGGGTTCAACAGATTTCCCTTTAAGATATTAAACAAAGTTGCTGAGGTAAAGAAGACATTACTGTAGGTTGGTTAAACAATTTTAAATTTCAGTATATTTTAGATAATTATTGCATTTATATACCCAGCACAGTCATTAAAAGATTGGCACTACACAAAAAATACAGCATTAAATATCCACTGTACAAAACAGTAAAGTGTCTATGGTATAACAAGATACCCATCAAAAATGACAAGATTCACTCTAAACCAAGAGCATCACATTAAAATGCACATGAAGACATCTCAATTATGAAGCTAAAACATCCCTCCAGAAGAACTCCTCTTAACCAACTTCCAGAATGCTTTCATTGTTCAGTCTAATCTAGGAAAAGGCAGTTCGGGGAGGTTCAAGAAAAAAGGGTTCTGAAGGTACTTTGGCACCTTAGAATTCAAGATTGTTTGATCTTTGGTGTTTAGCAGTTTTTTTTCCAGTGTAATACTGCAATGGATAAATTGATCCTGACACATTTGTTCCGATTTTTTTTAAATCTATTACCCTAAAAAGAGCCCTGGTAGCACAGTGGTTAGAATGCAGTATTGCAGGCTAACTCTGCCCACAGCCAGGAGTTTGATCCTGATCGGCTCAAGGTTGACTCAACCTTCCAATCCTTCAGAAGTCAGTAAAATAAGGACCCAGATTGTTGGGAGCATAGGCTGATGTTTTAACCACCCAGAGGGTCTTGTGAAGCACTATGGAGCAGTATATAAGTCTAAGTACTATATTGACTGTTTCCTAGTATGATTTGATTGCTTATTGTACCCTATGACTATCATTAAGTGTCGTACCTTATGAATCTCAACTCTTGACAAATGTATCTTTTCTTTTATGTATACTGAGAGTATTTACGCCAAGACAAATTCCTTGTGTGTCCAATCACACTTGGCCAATAAAGTATTCTATTCTACTATTGCTATTGCTAATTGTTGTTGAGCTATTCAGAAGGCTTCAGTGATATTATTGCATTTCCTTTCAAGAAAAGAATTTCTTTTATTTTGTCTTACAGTCCAGTTTGCATTACTCTATATACTGACCATTTCTGAGGAACCCAGAATGGACTGCTCTATTCTTCTGCCATAGTGTCCATTTTTCTGGTCTAATATATTGAACGTTACATTTGAAACATTCCTGCCTTGGCCATTGTGAATGTTTGCAAAAGCCCATAAGAGCTCCTGTTTAGAATCACCCTCTCTGGTTTCTTTGGCACCTATATTTTATGGGGAAATCCTATGAATATCTATTCAGAGGTAAATCCTGCTCAACTCAGACAGACCTGCTTATTGATGCAGAACAATAACCTTGTATTAGAATTCCATATGTTTCCACTTTGAAGTGAATTCCACTGGGTATCTTTCCACTTTATTCCTTTCCATTTACCCAGGTAAAAGTGGATGTAATTGCAGCCTTAGGTCAAGATGCTTTCCGGTCAAAGATCAAGTGTGCATAGTCCCTGTATACAAAAGAGGTAGAGGGCGGGGTTGTGTAACAACAAAGGAGGTGTGAGCCTTGCCTTGTCTTTTTTAAGAGATGCAGAATAACATCCAGGTTAACACTGCTCTACTACTTTGTAGATGGGCTGGATTACAGCCCCTGTCATTCGTAGCCAATCCTGCCTGACAATGTGTGGCAAAAGGAAAGGTTTCATCAATATGTAACATGACCGATGGGGAAAGAGGAGAATTAGAGAAAGTGATCCATAGCAAAAGAATCAGGCTAAAGCAAGAGACGGAAGTAGGCAGGCTGAGAATGTCCCCCTTGACCTCTGATTGCTGTGCAGGGAGCCATTCTCCAAAATCTGAGAGAGAAACAAGATAAACCAGTGAGTGCAGCCAGGGAGAAAAATGTAATAATTCCTATATTTAAGTACATATAATTAACATAAAGTTAATCCAGTGCAGTTGTGTTGGCGTTATTGCTCTTCATGTGTTTAATAATCTCCCCTTTCATTACCTTTAAATGCAATAACAACTCAGTCTACAATTTATTTATTTTTTATTTTCCTGGTTTGGCAAAGGAAAGATTTTCATGAAAAGAAGTAGCAGCAAAGGTAATTGCAGCTAAACACATTTAGTAGGATAGATGTCATTAGTAGCTGGATGGAGGCAATATTACATTGCATTTGGGATTCTAATTCCATACATTTCTAACGCCTCCCCCCAGAAGCCTTAAAACCAGATAAAAATTTTAAATTGTGTGTGTGTGTGTGTGTTCTCAGAAAGATGGAAGGAAGAAATGGTCACTTTCGTTATGATGTTGTAACCCTCTAATCAGTTATTTTGATACAACAGGTCTGACTTCCAAACAAATGTGCAAAGATGTACAGGTATGGCCACAATTGAGCCCAAAATTACTGTCACTAAGTGAGACGTTTGTTAAGTGACTTTTGCCCCATTTTACAATCTTTCTTGCTACCTTTGTTAAGTGAATTTAACAGATTTAACAGATAATCAGAGTTGGAAGGGTCATCTAGTCCAACCCCCCCACCCAAGCGGGAGACCCTGCACCATTTCTGACAGATGGCAGTCCAATCTCTTCTTGAAAGTCTCAAGTGATGGCATTCCTACAACTTCTGAGGGTAAGCTGTTCCATTGGTTGATTGTTCTCACTGTCAGAAAGTTTCTCCTTATTTCCAGGTTAATTGCTGCAGATGTTAAGTTAGTAACAGAGTTGTTAAGTGAATCTGGCTTCCCCACTGACTTTACTTATTAGAAGGCTGCAGAAGGTGATCACATGACCTCTGGACACTGCAACCATTTTAAATACTATAGGAGTCAGTTTGCCAGATATCTAAATTTTGATCACATAACCATGGAGATGCTGCAATGGTCATAAGTCATTTTTTTTCAGTGCTGTTGTAACTTCAAAAGGTCACTAAATGAACGGTCATAAGTCAGTTCATTTAGTGACCTTTGTCACTAAATGTACATAGTAAGGTAAAAGGGGGCAGTGCTCATCTCCATTACAAAGCCAAAGAGCCAGCGCTGTCCAAAGACGTCTCCTTGGTCATGTGACCGGCATGACGAAATGCCGAAGGTGCATGGAATGCTGTCACCTTCCCACCAAAGGGGTCCCTATTTTTCTACTTGCATTTTTTACATGTTTTCAAACTGCTAGGTTGGCAGAAGCTGGGACAAGTAACAGGAGCTCACTCCGTTACACAGGGCTAGGGATTTGAACCGCTGAACTGCCGACCTTTTCTGATTGACAAGCAGAGCATCTTAGCCACTGAGCCACCTCATTCCTTTCCCCTGTAAATATATATGTACCTATATGCACTCATGCTTGTAGATTTGGATATATATCTTGGGGAATGTGGGAGGGAGTTGCATTTTTGCCTGGTACAACCCGTAACACATTCTCAAGTTTTGGAGGTGTCTATTTTTTTACCGAATCACACACTTCAAGGAAAATTAGCTATCATTCAAAGAACATTTAAACCAATTCACATGACTTCCTATCACAAATGGATGTCCCGTTCCTTTCAGTAGGTTTTAAGAAGTCTAGATCATGGCAGTAAGCTATATACATGAATGCATACACATTTTCTTCTTCTTCTCTCTCTCTCTGGCATAAAAATTATGGTATGGGGAGACCCTCCACGTGCACACACAGAATATCAAAATGATGAAACAATCAATTTTTAGATCTTCACTGAAATCGGTATCTTCACTATCTTAAAGCATGGGCTATAATTTGGAATTATGGGTAATCAGCTCTTCCAATTTACTAAGGCTTTGGCTTGGTCTGTGTGCAAATTTCTATAACAGCCCCAGTAGAATGAAATGGCACAGGATGTTTAAAGGCATGCAACTTTATTACGGACCATAAAGGCAAGAGTCTAAACTACTTTTTCTATATTTCCTCTTTCAGACCTGGGTATCTGAAATGAAGGCCTGTTCCAGCTGTCCTCTATCCAATATCTTCCATGTTTTTGCAGAGTGTTCAGCTACAACTTTCATCACACTCAGAGAGCATCATCTCCGGAATTCTGTGAACTTTATTTACACCCTCAAATGGCACCTGATTATAGAAGGCAACCTCATTCTCTCATCATTTAGAAGTGTATCATGGTCATTTTTGGAGGTTTCTTTTCATGTAAAGTAAAACAGTATCAGTAATCTAGAGATTGAGTCTTTTGGTTTGGGCTGATTCTGCTCCTTTTAGGCACTTTGCAAAGACTGTTATATTCCCAGCTGGAAAAAAGCCTGAATAAATATTAGATAAAACAAACATGTAATTACACCCATATAAAGTCCATTTAATGGGTTAATTTAAACCTTGACAGAGCATTAGTTGCTGGACAGATGGTTCAGTTCTGCTGTACTTACATCCTTCTTCAAATAGTTCCCCATATTGCTATTAGTCTGGCTACTATATGGTCTCATTGTTGCATAAATTTGCAACAATGATATGGAGTTTCCAAGAATCAAAATGAACAAGATATATTTCACTAGAAATCCAAGCAAGATATTAGACAAAACATTTCACATGGTGCTAGATGGGGAGGTAATTCCTGTGTCCATTCCGGAGCTATTGTGCACATATGTGTAGATATAATAACTTTGGCGCACATGGTGCCTCTTTAGTCATGAGACCTAAGTGTGCATATGGATTTTTACATATGCTCATTGACAGTGAGCCTGATCTTGCCTTCTGTAAGCACTTAGGTTTCCTGGATTTAAGCTATTTTTTCCCAGAAATCCAAGTGATGAACCTCAACACATGTTCTATACTAATTTTCCTCAAACTGGGATACTCCAAACATTCATACAAACCAGTAGGAATTATAGGTAGGTGACAATTTGAGGAAGGTTCGCAGTCCATGTGTTGCAATACTACTGATGGCCAAACACAAACTGAACTTTTTCTGTAACATACCTAGAAACCTCCACAATGTTTGGGATCTTCCTTGAAGAACACAAGAAATTACTTTGGTTAGCAGTTATGAAGAGCAAAACTGTTGAACAAGCATGAAATCTCTCATGTATATAAAAGGAGAGTGGGCAACAGACAATCTATACTGAATCTCTAGATAGAATTTCTTTGTGTGCTTTGTTAATTCAGCTGCTTTTGTGCAAATTTGAATTTGGTTATTCAAACTTGACTTATAGGACAAGGATATTAAAAATGTAGGTTGGTCCAGAAATCAAATAAAGGAATTCACACCTAACAAACATGGAAGAAAAGTAATTCTTAGCAGCCAAGGATTTTGAAAACTGGAAAAAATTGGCTGCAGCAGGATGAATCTGTTATGAGTATTATCTAGAATCAAATGGCATGTTTTCCTTTCTATTTAGGCACAATAGTCATGTCAGTAATGCAGACATTTCAGATGAAAAGGATAATCTACTTTGCCAGTAGAGGCTTGTTTACTCGGGCAATAATTTTGCACTCCTCAGGTTTAAAGTGACTGTTTTCCTTCATTTTTTTACTTAAATTTTATTTGCCCCCAACCACCTCCTTTTTATTTATGTGAATCAGATTGTTCCTGTCTTCACACTCAGCTGTACATTACCATAAGCCTGCTATCTTAGAACCTGTTAAGGAGATGGTCTATATGGATGGAATTAGTATTATTACTTTGCATTTAAAAATAAATAAAAGGCTCTGCTTTTTATATATTGATTTAAAATATGGATTAGGTCCAATTTCTTGGATTAAAATGAATATGGTACCACAATCTTAATCCTAGTTTTTGCAAGTCAATTCCTTAATATCAGGGAGTGGATTAAGGTATGGAGTCTGAGTAGTAAACATGATATTGTTCTTTTTCCAAAGAGAACCAGAGTAATGTCCTAATAACATATTTCCTTCTGCCATATATTGAATGGACAAAAATCACCCTCATTTAGAGCATTTTTAGCAGTTGATGGGCAGAAACTTGTTTCTATATTAAAATGGAACACTCACTCTATATGTAGCAATGTTTTTACTTTTTCGGGACTTCAGGTCAGTTTATTATTTTTATTCCTGGTGACTGCCTGGACTTGTCCCTGAAAGATTTTTTTCTGGAACTGGTTTGTCATTGTCTCTTTCAAGGACTGACAGAAAGTGCCCAGCCCAAGGTCACACAGCTGGATTAATCCTAAGGCAGGACTAGAACTCACACTCTTCCAGTTCCTGGCCTGATACCTTAACCACTTTATCAAACAAGCTCTCACTATATACAGAAAGAAAAACATACTGACATGATCAATTACAATTAGGCTGTTATCGCTACATGCTTTTAAAGGTTGGGATGGTAACTCCAATGGCTTCAACTAAAGTGCAGAAATTTTAAGAAATAAAGTTGAAGACCAGATTATTAAAGGACAATATTTTAATATGTTGGTGTCGTGACATTTGCACTTTCAAGTATGTACTGCAAGTGAAAATAAAGATGATATCTCCTTCTAGTCAAATCCACCTGACATATTTATGTAGTTTTCTTTTTCATTTTACTTCCAGTCTTGGCTAGCAAGGATATTTGCAGAGTGTGGACAAAAAAAAAAATCAAGATAGTAGCAATGCCAATACGATCGAACATGGTCTGGCTTTTGTATGGAGCCTATGTGCATGAAAACCAGAGAGTTTCTATTATACTATCAGGGCTGCCATTTTAATGTTTTTTTAACCATATTCTGTGAATATCCTTATAAAAGGCCACAGCACTGGTTTTTCCTGGTGTTTCAAATACCAACTAGGTCCAGTGCTGCTTACCTTTCTGAGGTCACTCAAGATTGGCAACCCCATGTTAATTCCACCACAGCATACCGACAAGTGAATGTTTCACTTATTTATTTTCCATATTTCATGTTATTAACACTTGAAACATGAAAGCCAGAAGCCTAAAAGTATGGATTGGAGAGATCTCTCATTCCAAAATCTCAAGATTTTTTTAAATCAATGAAATCCAAGGTAGATTTGTTATAGGAAAGCATATCTCATTAATAATGTTTTGGTTACTTATATATATTAAAAAAAGAAAGAAAAGCCACTAGTTTGCAAATCCTGCTCTAAGCAGCAGCACAGAGAACTATTAAATAAGTGATGAATGGCTAAAGTGTTGCCTGTTGTGTTTGGGTATCTTAGCACAGCTTTTTGGCTTCTTAACTTCAGGCCATTCATCTCGAAGTTTGTTCCAGCAGCCAGCAGCATCCATGCAGATGGATTGGCTTGTTTGGGTTTGATCAATTTGATCCTGACCCTCATACCAAAAAAAAAAAGGCTGCTGGTAATAGCCAGAAGTCTTCATTTGGGCTTGGCCACTACAGAATGTTTTTCTCTA
Source organism: Naja naja (assembly GCA_009733165.1). Lineage (NCBI taxonomy): Eukaryota > Metazoa > Chordata > Lepidosauria > Squamata > Elapidae > Naja > Naja naja. The sequence continues at coordinate 64,655,103 of CM019150.1, forward strand.
GCTTTTGTTATGATGTGTCTGGTGTTTAGGAGAGATTGATGACTCTAGGGACAAAACCCATTACAGTTATCCACAGGCTACAGAGACCAATGCTGTGTTAAAAATAAAAATATTCCTGGCTTCCCCTGCCAATGTCCACTTCTCCTGACCTAAAAGGAGCCTTCTGGGTAGTCTTTATTATTGTCCCTTAAGGGCACAGCTAATAGGCCTTACGCTATGACAGGTACCATAGACGCAAACGGGACAGAGAGGTCTCTGTCCTCTGATAGTTGGAGCATGGAATCTCAGGCACCTATTAGCTATAGTTACTGGTAAGGCACATTTGTGGTGAGACAGCCAGTATGATGTGCTTTAATAAAAGCTCCTGTTAAGTGAAGTTCATGATCTTATAGTGAAAGGCCTCATGGAGATGAGATATTCTGGTGAGATATCTGCACTACTATAAAGGAAAGACAGGACAATAAGGAATTGGGAAGGATATAAATATTTGTTAGGTTGATTTCCTGCAAGGTGCTTCACACCTGAGGGTTTCTCTTCATATTATCCCCATGAATGATACTTTTGCCTGTTTGTGTGGAGTTGGGCTGAGAGAGAGAAGGTCTCCATGTCAGAGGGTAGATTTGAACCCGGATCCCCCAAGTCTAACACTTTGGTTCATTGACTTTACAAAAGCAAATGTGCATGATTTGTGACTGTAAGTACAGTTCTGTATTTGTCCATGCACAACCAGAATGGGCACTTTCAGAAGAAATGCAGTATCTTCCTGGGACTATTACAAGAAATTGCTGGTTAAAGAGCCCTTTAGTAGTAGCTACCTTCAAGTATCTGAAAGAACGTTGTGTAGAAAACGGGGCAGAATTATTCAGAGTTGTTCCAGAAGCCAGACAAGAAATCCTGAATTTACAAGAAAGCAAATTTTGGTTGAACATCATAAGAGAAAAATATATATCTTCAAATGGTACAAACTGTTCAACAATAGAACAGATTGTCTCAGAAGGTGGTGGACTCTGCTCTATTGCAAGTCAGGTACCATCTGATAGTGTTGTAGTACTAGACATAGGATTGGGATTGATGATCTCCATAGTCCCTCCCAACCCATATATTTTACAATTCTATGAAATAGCAAGGTTGGGATACCTCAACGCTTCAGTTAAGACCATATTTCAACAAGATTTTGTTGCACCATGCAGATATAAAGTACCTGTTTTCATTTGTCCTTACTCCCCATGTACTGAAGGAAATTGTCTTATCTTTCCCCTTTCAGAAAACAAAACAAAACAAAACATTCTAAATTTCAAAGTCGGGAACAAGTCTATGGGATCCAATCATGCATTGGCCAAAAAAGTCTAGGTAGGTAAACTCTGATCTGAAAATACTTTAGTAAGTTTCAGTGACCTCGAGATATCTACTTCAAAGTAAGGTCCATGTATTGTTTGGAGATATTAAACTTTTAATCTGGGGGACTGGGTGGCTGAGTTTTAATATGGCTCATATATGGTCCTATCCAAGTATTTAAAGTAGTTTTAGTTTTGCTCTGTCAGTCACCTAGAATAATTTTTGTAAATGAAAGGCTGATGAGGAAGTTCAAATATAAATGGGACACAAGCATGTTCAGGATTGCATGGCTTTATATATCATGTGGGGGGAAAAAACCACCAATGTAACTGGAAAATATGTTAAATTTGTTTAATATAGTTTTTAGATAATTTATTGTTACATTGTTTTTAATTTGTAAGCCGCCCCGAGTCCTTCGGGAGAGGGGGCGGCATATAAGTCAAATAAATAAATAAATAAATAAATAAATAAACAAACAAACAAATAAATAAATAAATAGGATACCATATGGTTCCTTCCAGTTCTATATAGAAGGGAAACTCTTCACTTCCCCTCTTTTATTCTTGCCTGTTAAGTTTCCTTTCAAAGCAACGGGAAACACTTTCCTTCCTTTTCCTTGTGATTCCCCCCTGCACCTTCATTTGCTGTGAGCAAAGGGGAAGGGAAGGAAAAACAGGATATTGCCTTTGGGGAAACGTGGGGGTTACTTCCAGACAAAACTGTTATCCATTAACATCCAATTATCGCTTGGTCCAAGCCATTAATTATAAATCAGCCTCCTAATTGGGATAATTAGCTCTCCGCTGTTTAATGTAGCGTGACTGATGCGTTTGGAGAGAATGTGATCACTCCATTTGTTTAGTTTTAAGAAAAACAGTATCAAACTCGAATGCTTTAATTTCAGACTTAGTTCACACACACACACACACACACACACACTCCACCTGCCATTGGCAATGAAGTAAGCTTTCTGGGCCAATGCATTGTCCTGGAGCCAAGTTGTTGATGAATATATGTCAGTTTTGTTGAGAAGAAATAAAAAGTTATCCCAAGAGAACTGTCTCTCCCTTGGCTCAAAACTAAGGCTTTCCCATCGCTGGATCCCTAAATATGCCCAGTTCTCTGTATTTCTTACTTCTTCATGGTGTTGTGGGTTTCGTTTCATTTACTCTTTTATCTTCACTCGGGTCTTCCTTACTTACTGCTTTCTTCCTTCTTCCCCTTCCTCCTCCTTTCCTTTTAGTTTTTGGTTCTTCATCACTTTCCCCCTTTCTAACTCCTTGGTAGCCTTTTTTGGCGATAAAGGGCTCGCCCATCCGCCAGTCTTCTCCGACGATAGGTGGGTGGGAGGGGTGTGTGTGTTGCTGAGTAAGAGTTCTGAAAAAGTCCACAGCTTGCATTGTTTGACAGGGTGGGCTACAGGCATCATTTTAGTCTTCCTTCCTTCGCTGCACCTTCGGACACCAGCGACTGACAGCATCCGAAGGGCATTGCTCCAAAAAGAGACTGCCAAACATCCTTTGAGCAAAAGATGCCGTTGTTTGAGCGGTCCTCGCTCTGTACCTGATAACTTGGCGGCGGTTTTCATGAGATTCTCTGGATGAAAACAAAAAGGAATTGAATGCGCCGGGAAATTCCTCTGCGAAGGGAACCAGAGGGGCCCAAGACCTCCGCCTTTCTCTCTATCCGCCCCACTCGGTTGAAATCGGGACAGGCAAACGCACCGCACCTATGGAGCCCCTCCCCAAATCCCATTTTTGTTCCGAGCACCTTCCCCGGGCTTACACCAAGGCCCATAGCAGTAGCACTTACTTATACATCGCTTCACTGTGCTTTGCAGTCCTCTCTAAGCGGTTTCAAGCCCACATGCAACGATTTAGAAGCACCTTCTGCGAAACACCGCAGGTACAAGTGGGTTGAGCTTATTGGCACTTAAAATAGAACGGCAAGCGGAGAATTCACCAAACGGGGAAGTGCAACAATGTCCCTCCGAAAGGCGTTTTTTTAAAGCGACTTTCCTACCGTTGCCAAGATCACTGCACAGAGGGGGTGTCTAAGAAATCGCCAGAGCCGCCGACGGAGGCTTTCCTTAACTACTGCCTTCTCGAAAGGCAAACGCGTGTGCGCGCATCTCCGCCCACCCTCGCTTCCCCTTCGCTTGCAACTGTGGGGCTCTACAAGCCGTTTACTCTACCCTGCTGGGGATGGTGAGGGATTCTGTCCCCGCCTCCAACCCCTTTGCCTGATGTCTCGTTAATGAGGGCGGCTCAGAAAGCCGTAGATAGCTGCGGGACATGATTAGATATTTATTACTGTCATTTACATAGGAAATTTGAAGAATCAACCAAACGGAACTGAAAGGCGGCGGCGGCAGCGCTTCGCTTTTACAGCTTGTCCTGCGCAACGAAGAAAGCTCGTAGAGTGCATTCGGGCGTCTTTATCCAACGGAGCGGGATTGGTCCGAAGTAACCGGACAACGCGAAGTTCTAGCTAACTAACCAAATAAACGAGGACTTTAAAAAATGAAACTTCAGAATGAGATGGCCAGGACTGAGGAGTATTTTAGGCCCCAAAGATTTGCCATAGGGTTGCAATGACAAAGCCTGCGGTGTATGTGTAGGCTTGCTGAGGGCAGGATGTGTGAGACCATCATTTTTCCCTTGCACAAAACTATCTCATTCTCAGTTCTCTTCTCAGGTTGAGTCGGGCTGCCATGTTCTGACTAAAAGTCATTTTTTTCCCGGCGACTCCCGAGAAGTAATAGCAAAAAGCAACACGTAGCCGACCTTGGCTGAATTTGCAAAGCTTCAGTAAGTAGGATTAGGCCTAGATAATATCTGGATGGGAGACCACGAAGAAATCCCAAGTGGTCAGAAAAAAATATCCTGGAAGAAGATGAGGAGCAGAGGTGGTATTCAGCAGGTTCTGACCAGTTCTGGAGAACCGGTAGTGGAAATTTTGAGTAGTTCGGGGAACCAGCAAATACCACCTCTGACTGGAGATTTTACAGTATCCTTCCCCTGCCACGCCCATCAAATCACACCCACAGAACCGGTAGTAAAATTTTTGAATCCCACCACTGATGAGGAGAAATTATTTCTTTCTGTTGCTGAGAGCATGGACCTGTCCATAAAGTCTATCTGGAGTGAAGGTAACAGTCAGCTTTTCATGGAACCGTGGCTGTGTGGAGACTACAGTATGCACCTGAATGGCGGGGAGATACAAGAAGTCAGAAATCCCTCTGGCAGGAAACATGCATAGCGTTGCCCATTGGGTGAGAAACTTCTCTCTGGATCGCCTGCAAGGTTAATATAGCAATCTGGGCCAACAAACAGGATGTAAGACCTTTGAAGTGGCACTCGTCAGCCCAGGTGGTCTCCTGCAGCCGTTAGGCACAGCTATAAGCAGCTTTAAAAACTACGAAGCACTTCAGCGTGGGAAAGCAATTTTGATTATTTTGGATTGGATTGGTACCCTAGGTTTTTTTAATCCTGCGTTAAACTAGGGGCTAAAAATATGCCCCCCCCAAAAAATTTATTTATTATTTATTTATTAAATTTATATCCCGCCTCACTTCCCCCAATGGGGAACTCGAGGCGAATTGTTATGCAACTGCAGTGAGAAACGCAGCGAGACTTACAGAGTCGGAGAAAACAGTAAGCTGGCCTGGAACCTGACAGGGATAGGAAGAACAACTGGCGTCGCCGTGGCAAATGGACCGGGTCAGGTTCTTTGCTGAGTGACAGTTTAGGGTAAAACGCCGCAAATACTCCTTCAGATAGATACTACACGATCCTATTGCCCCCAGCCTATCGCGTCTCCTCTTCCGCTCAACGGAATCTCTAATAAGAGCCCGCTGGAGTTCCCTAAACTTTTTGCTCCGACCACATCGGTTTGAGAAGCGAACATTTCCGCGCTTCGTTCTAGGTGCAGAAACGACCCCATTTTCCTTTCTAAGTTCTTATCCGGGCAGAGCGCGCGTGTGAAAGGGGTGGGGTGGGGACATCACCTCGGTCTCGTCAAACAGTGGCCGGGAGTCCAGCGAGTTACACCCGAGATTTGGGCTTCGCTGATCCAGAGTCCCTTTCTCCAGGAGCCGGTTCACAGACGGAGATGCCGTGCCGGAGGAAACGCAAGTCAGACTTCGGGAAGTAAGTCGTCGGTCGATTGGCTCAGAGCATTCCTAAGGAGAGAAGCCCAATGCTCCAGTGGCCTTCTGGCTTTTGCCAGTCCTGGCCTTTTCGGGAGCAGTTCGCTCCTCCTCCGACCCGGCAGCAAGACTCGAGTCCAACGCGGACAGCAATTTGGAGGCAGATTTGTTGCGGAGCAAGTTTCGTCGAAATCCGAGGGACTCGCGCCGTCTAAAGTCAGGGGAAATTCAGGCCGAGACTTCTCGTCGAACCCCAAGGGTTTCGTGCCAGGCTTACGCCATGGGAGGGGAGGGAGGAAAGCGCCAGAGGGCCGAAAATGAAATTCTTCATGGGGATCCAACGCCGAACAGTTGGAGGTGTTTGTACTGGCACGAACCAGAAAGGTGTTGCAGCCTTTTCAATTCTCCGAGGCAGGGTCTTTCCAAACGCAAGGCAGAAGAGAATTTGGGGCTAGGTCTTTCTGGCCGGTGCTCGGCGGATCCAAGGCACGGAGCCTTTCTTAGCAGGAGCGGGTCTTGGGGCCACTTTGCTATAAGTGGGAAAAAAAGATTCCCACCCACCATGCTTGGAAAACATGAGGCAGGAGATAAGTTTTGTAATGCCACCCGGAAGAATTCTGAATACATTTTTTTTGTTTTTGTTTTCCTAAAAAAAGGCCATTCTAGATGTCATTTGACTGATAAGAAAGGTATTGCTCAGCTATATCAACTCATTTGTTTTTCTTCTTTTCACCCAATTTAAACTGATAAGGTTTCACCTCTAGGATTGCCTAGCCAAAAAAAACCACACACAAATGTATAAATCTTAGTAGCTGGCCCTTATCTCATGTTCTACAATTTCACTTTCCTCAATTTAGCTTCAAACTGCCCCCCCATCTTTAAATCAATCTGAGCTAGGAATATTAATTCAGTGGAAATGGCTGAGAAATGTCAGCAATTAATGCTTTGACATACGAAATTCGTTGACCAACTTTTCCTGCACATCAACTTCCAAGAGTTATTTTGCACATTTTATACAGATTTTTGCCCTTCCTCCAGCAAGTATTACTTTAAATCTTCGGGAACAGGGGGAAAAGACGGACTAAGAATTGTTATGCCCTTATTGAAAACAGAGTCTGCTCCCCCTCCCACCTCTTCCTTTTCTTCAATAACTCATTTTTGTTTGCTTCTGCTTCTGCTTCTAACTTATCAGAAAGATAAATTATTTTTAAAAGGCCTGTGCAACTGTAGCAATTGTGCAACCTTAACCCTTTTTATTTGGAAAATCTGTTCTCCCTCTTCCTCAAAGTTTGAGATTGTAGACTAATTCAAACATTGTGTTGGAAGCGACTTACTCCGTGTGTGTGTGTGTGTGTGTGTGTGTGTGTGTGTGTGTTAGATCCACCTTCAACAACAGGATTGACGTTCAAGTAATTGGAGACACAGAGTTTTTGTTTTGTAAAGACAAGGGGATCTCACGACATCACAGGCAGTATTAATGAATGCAAAATAGGAAAGAAAACTTGTTTGCTTCCTGTTCCAAAACTCCCCTGTCCATACTCGCAAATATTCGTTTGCCTCGCTTTAACAGAATAATGAGATTTAAATACCCCCCAGCTATTCCCGGACTTGGGAATTTAAACCATAGAATTGTCTTCTTTTTTTTAGGTACCCGGGAATAGGGAAGAATATCCTTTGGCCAAACAATTCTTGGTGGCTTGGAATGAATTGCGGTGCGCCCTCCATGCGCGCACACACACATACATGCTCCTCTTTCTCCCACCCTGGGTTCATCCATTATCCAAGGACCCCGGTGGAGGCGGTGGCGGAGATGCATGTGTAGTCTCTTGACTCGAAAAATATGCCGGCGGATCTCCGTCTGGGTTCGCAGCTTAATGGAAGCGCAACCAGTATTGTATTGATCAGCCGCCAATTTATCAACCCCGGGTCACAGCAATGCCATGTCCCGTCGTTTTCCTGAATTTGTCCCGTTGTGGACGGGGTGAGGGCTAAAGACTCCTCTTTAGGAGGGTGAAGTTCCTAGGAAAGAACCAACAAAAACACGCACGCTTCATAATGTAAGGAGGGCGAGTTTTCGCTCCCTGAAAAACTCGCGCTTAAGTACAAGACGGCAAGATCCACGTTGCCAAACTCTCCCTGCGCGGGCCTGCAATCCCTGGCCGCCCAATGACTTGAAAGCGAGACCCATTCAACCCTTGCACAGGCTGAACACTCAGTGAATTGAACCCTTGCCTCAGGGGACTCGCCCCCGCTTGGGCTAGATGACCTACAAGGTCCCTTCCAACTCTGATTATCTATCTAATTAATTAAAACTGCATTGCCAAGATTTACATCCGTGCTAGAAACAGGTTCGAGGTGGTCCCCCCAGGCCATCTAGTCCAACCGCGCTTTAAGATAGAGTTTTCCACGCAGTGGCCTTTTCAATCGTCTTTAACATTCTCATCCAGATCAGAAACAAAATTCTCCCTCCCTCCCCCCACCCGACGCTTGCATACTGCTGCTGGCGAAATATTCGTCTTTCAGCCTTCTTTCTCTTGACTTAATCTCTTCGCCTCCGGCTCCGCTTCCCTCCGCCTCCAAGTCTGTCTCTCGTGGCCTCCCTCGGCTGTTTAGCTTATTAAAACATCGTTAGGGTAAATAGGGATGAAATGGGGCAAGCCTACAAATGGAAGCGCTGAACTCTTAACTGCGCCCTTTGGCAAATGGACGGGACGCCGGGCAAGGAAGTAAAAAGTTTTTAAAAAGAAAAATAAGAGGGGAAGCGCCCCACAAGTCAATGCTAAAACAAGGAGAACGGCAGAAAGTCTGAACTCTTTCATTTTCACCCCTACGGAGTGCGTGGAAATGAGTTCAAAGGGGAGCCAAGACATTTTGACAATTTTGAAGGCTCGAAGCTGAGTATTAAAACCAACCGCGTGACGTTCCCGCCGCCTCGCTAGGAGAGGGGGAAAAAACCAAACGAATCTGTGCGCCTAAAATGCTTTTCCTCTAACCATCTGCTAAACATTACATTTGAAAAGCGAGGCAAGAGATTTCTCTTTTTTTACCTAAAAGAAAAAGGAGGAACGGACAAGAAAAAAAAAAGGGGGGGGAATAGTTATGGGACGAACTAATCTGTTCCAAATGAAGTCAAGCCGGAGCCCAGAGGAGTCGCAGGCTCGTTCAAACGGCAAGGAACTGCCTCCGCGCAAGGGCTGGCGGAGACTTCCACGAGGGAGCCCGGACCGTCCCGCGGGGTTCATAGGAAAGGAGGAAAAGTTTGTCCCCCGGATCCTGTCAGGGTTCGGTTCCCGATAGAGAAGCATCCTCGCCACTTCCTCCTCCTCCTCCTCTCCTCCTCCTCCTCCTCCTCCTCACCACGCGGAAAACCGATCGACCCAATCCTGTCAAACGCGCGCACGCCTCCTAAACGAGAGAAGCAAAGCTCGGGGCAAAGTTTGGAGCGCCCGGGAGGCCTTTCCGGGCGCTCCAAGCAGAGGGAGGAGCAAACCTGAGAGCCACGGCCGTCGTACCTTTCGAGAGGATGCTTCTGGTCTCGGTGGGTCGGTTGCAGAAGCCGCCGCCGGCCTTGAGGGAGGCAGCCTCTTCTCGCTCGGGAGTGTGCCGAGCTTCCAGCGTGGGGCTCGAGAGCGCTCGCTTTACTCCAAGTCTCCTCCTGCCAGGCTCCCGATCTTGCAAAGCTGCCATCTACTGGGGGGAGGCGGATTCAGGAAGGATTTTTAAAAGGAGCCTTCACCACAGACCCGGGAGCTCCCCTACAAGATGTTCAATGGCTCTTCCCCACGTCAATCAAAAGAGAGGCTTTGCTGATCTCCCCCTCCCCGGCCCGCCTCGTCTCCCTGCCTCCTCCTCCCTCGCTCCCTCCCTCCCTCCCTTCTAATAGCAATTTAAGCGCTTCTCCCGCTCGCTCCAGTCTTTTATTCCAAGGCTAGTCAGGTGTTAAAAAGTCTAATTGAATCTCTGGCCGATCATAATAGCCAAGCAGACTGGCGGGGTCGAATTGGAAGCAGTGGAAAGAGGAGAAAGGGGTTGCATTAGTGCTTTAATGAGTAATGGATCCACTCCCCTTAAGAGAGCCAAAGGGGGTGGGCAACAGATATAGACTAATCCCTCCGCGGCGCCTCGTCTTGGCTTGTATCCTAAGGATGATGAGGCCGATAACGAGGTGCCTGCAAAGATCAACAGCGGATCGCCGCCGACAGTTCGGACGCCCCCTACCAGAAAGTAAGAGAAGGGGGGGAACCCTACCTGGACTTAGCCCTGAACTTCGAATATTCGCAGAGTTTTACGACGCCTTTCCTTTCGGGGGAGGCCAAAGTCCAAAGTTCACCATTTGTCGCGTCTGGAAGGCTGGAAGGCTTTCCACGCGACGCCCGCACAGGTCTCCAGGCAAATCCCTTAGCTCAGAGGTCTCCAAACTTGGCAACTTTAAGACTTGTGGACTTCAACTCCCAGAATAGCTGGCTGAAGAATTCTGGGAGTTGAAGTCCACAAGTCTTAAAGTTCCCAAGTTTGGGGAGCCCTGATTAGCTTCACACGCATCCCACCCACGCACCCCAAATCTCTTTGCCAACTATGACTTGGATCACTAGAACCCCCCCGTCTTTTTGTGTGCTACTCCACAGGATTACTGACTTCTGAAATCACCACTGAGTCTTCCTGGGTACCCAACCTAGGACAGGAACACATCCTTTTCCCGTCCAGTTTGATTATTTTATCCTAATTGAGGAGAAACCTAGATATCCAAATTAAGCCTCCCCTCACCACACCACACACGCTTGGCAGAGTATTTTTTTTAAGGAGCAGAGCTTTTGAGTCATTTTTAAACAGGGCGACTTGCAGTCTTATCCATTGCTTGTGGCGGCATTTTCATAGGATCTAAAGCTGAAATCCTACCCCCTCACCCACCCACCCCAGTTTACCACCCACCCCAGTTTACCCGGGCATATAGCTTTCTAACCTGAGTTTATTTCTAAATAGACGTGTTAAAATTCCCCTTCGCCAAATAAATTAATCTACGGGAGCCTTACTACAGTTAGCTAAGCGAAAAAAGCGTAGGTGACTTCAGAGATCGTTAGCCCTTGCCGCGGTGTGTGTGTGTGCCAAGACTGCGGGTGGGACTAAGATTTGATTCCTAAATAATCCGGTGGATTAAAAGGAAGAAAAACGTAGGGGTGATGCAGACATAACAGTTTTAGAATTTCCTTTAATTTCTGCGACTAGTCCATCTCTCTCTCTCTCTCTCACACACACACACACACACACACAATCTCTCCGAGGCAGCCAAGAGATAGCTTTTGGCAGACCTTAACTGCACCGTTGGTTTTATTTGCTTTTCGGCTCTGTCATGCCTTTGCAGTTGTTGAAATCCTTTGCAGGGCTTGCTAATAGATGCCAAGGTTTTTTCTCTTTCTCTTTCTTTTTTCTTTTTCTTTTCTTTTCTTTAGACTTCTTTCCCATCCCAGAAGGATTTAGGGTGGGATTGGGAGGACAAGACGCCATTTCAGGTTCCAAAACACCCTGTTTTAAAATGACTGCGGATAAGAGGATTAAAACAATAATACCCTTCTCTTCTTAAGGGTTCTCCCCCTCCTCTAGAAAAGATTTCTTCTCCCAGAGCAAAACCGTTTAGGCAGGAATTAAGGGAAGAAGACAGTCAAAAAGGGGGGGAGAGAGAGAGAGAAAGAGGAAAAAAGAGAAGCTCTTTTAATTTAAGCCTGCAACATATAGCCATCTGCAATGCCTCTTGACTTTGGGGGCTACATGTTTGTGTGTCTCTATATACAAACACGGAGAGACACGCGCGCGAGCGCGCACCTTCATACGGTGTAGGGCAAATTGTTTGCTGAGCAAGCGGGAAGGAAGTAAGTTTTGGAGAGGCAAAAAAATCCCTTCCGAGTTCAGCAAAAATCTTGAAATATCTTCCCACTGAACAAGGTAAAGGGGAGAAACCCTGTGCTAGAAAAACAGGAGGTTCACCTGGAACAGCCTGTTCCAGTTTGAGCCCTCCAGATGCGTCGGGCCGACTTAAGGATAATGCGAGGTGTAGTCCGACGCGTCTAGAGGGCACCAAAGCGGACGAGGGGTGTGTTTTCTTCCTTCGGCCCACCTTTTCCATTCGGAAAAGCTCTTATGTCACCTGGGCCAAGCTGCCTACTTGTGACGTGGGGCAGGGACTCTGTTCCTAACCTGAGATGAACTCGGGAAGTTGGTGAGAAAGCTGCTTCCAGAAGTAACTTGACAGGCGCCCATTTGGCCTGCTAAAGTATTTAACCCCACCTCCCCCACTCCCCCAACAGTGTGTGTGCCGATCTCCACTTGCTGGGACTCGGGGAATGCTCTGACATTACGGGGTGGCGGCCCTTCTGGCTCCCCGCACCGAAGCAGCAAGCGCAGCGTCCAGGACAGGTCGAGCGCCGGCGGAGAGCCAGCCCAAGCAGGAAAGGCAGCTTTTGCGGGTCTTCCCCTCGTCTGCCTTCTGCTTCGTGGCCCCCTCTCCGGGTTGGGAAGGAGGCGAGAGATCTCCCTCGTCCTTGCCTTTAGGCCCTGAGGCTCCGGGCTTGCCCGGAAACCTGTAGCTTCTCCGGGGGCGTGGAAGCAGGAAATCTGGCGCAGAGTAAGTGCTGGCGGCCCTTTAACCGGTCAGAAGCGCAGCGGGAGGCGGCGGCGGCAAACGGATTCAAAAAAAAAAAGTTTAAAAGCTGCTCAGTGGCTCCGTCCGTCCATGAACGTGAACTTCTGGGCCGACCGCCTTGCAACGGGCTCCGGCACTCCGCGCTCGGTTTTGCAAAGCGACAGGTTGGCTATCCGAGAAAGGGACGAGAAAATTTGATTTTGCTGATCGACCTCTCTCTCTCTCTCTTTTAACCCTGTTTTAAACAAGCGATTGATTAATGATAAATCTAATGCGATTCTCACTGCGGACGGGATGAACCCGTCGCACAGTTTATAAGGGTGGGGGATGGGGGGAAGGTGCCGGCTGCGATTTTCCCGAGGGAATGGGACAGAACTTTTTCTTTCCTTCAATCCGGTTCGATTCTATCGAGCCGCCGCCTTTCCGACCCTTACTAAAATTACGTTTAGGTGACTTGGTCGTTGACTCTGGTTCAGTCAGGCCACCCATTGAAGTCAATCCAGGTCGTTAAAGTTCAATTTTAAATATTTTTCCCCAGGCGCTTCAGTGTTCTAAATCAGCTTTCCCTGAATTGCTGTTTGCCTGCTAAGTAGATTTATAACATACATTTCTAACATTTATAGCGTTGATGTTACATCAACTGTCCACCACAACTTCATTTTTAATGTTGACATTTAAATGAATCAGTACCTGTCTGTTAAATAAGAAGCAACATTTAGAGGTTATTTTTATTGTTTCATCGGAATTCAGATGTTCAAACATCTGGAAGTGGATGAGAAAGGTGATCCTAGAAGTGCCTTCCTCCAGCCTGTGTTAGACTACAACCCCCATCATCCCTCTCTAGGGATGGTGGGAATGCTAGTCAAAAGGAGCGTATGAGAGTGAAGGAGAAGATACCGTCAATTATTTTGAAATCAGATTAACACTTCCTTAACAAATGTAAAGTTTCCTTAATGCTATTGTTTCTTTTCACAATTTTTATATTTCACTGGAACAGGACAAATAAACAGTTGACCTATTAGATCTTTCTCAGTTATTGACAACTTTGTGATTGTGTGTGTGTGTTAATTTCGTTTAACAAATCAGAAGCTAAAGGATTCCTTCTCATTTTCTCACTCTTTTTTTTTTTTTGCAAATCCTATTTCTCATTTCTTTTTCCCCTTCGCGTGACAGACTGGTATATAAATCTTGAATTCAAATGCACCAACCGACCTGTTTAAATTGGGAAACAGCTTTTCCATATCCTTACAGCCAAGACAGTAAAAGTAAGGAGTGGGGGAAGAGAAGAACCCAAACTCTCCCGCTATCAGAAGATTCATAAAGTCACCCCTATATTCTAATGATAACAAGGACTTAAAATGGCTACTTAACCAAATCAATACATCGCCATTGCCTTCTTTTTTTCCCCCTCTTCTTTACCTAATGGGGCGTCTGGTTTTTTTTTTAATGGCTCGAAATGTCTCCCCCCACTCCACCCCACACCACACACATTGTCCATTACTTTGTCCCCTATGCCAACTGCATTCGTGTGAGACTGAAAGGGGATTAACTTGTGAACTTTTAAAAATCAGAACTTAAATGAGAGGCGAATCTAGGCCACCGCTCATTGTGGGAACCGTTTCTTAAGCAATTAAAGCGAGAAGAAATTCCTCTCAGCCTTTTTCCTTAAAGCTGCTTTCTGAAGGATTTAAGGAGGACTAATGTCCAGTCCATCAAGGCAGATTTAAACTGCACAGTGATATAGAAAATCTCCGCTTGCTGTTATTTAAAGGGGCACTATCACCATTTCCATAAGACCCTTGACATTGTTTCTTTAATCTTGTTTATAAACTTAAACAGATTTTAAAAGTTCCCCATCCCTCCTCTCCCCCCCTCCCCTCCTTCTTCCCATGAATTCATTGAAAACATATTTGATGCCGGATTTCAAAAGAAACCGGAGCAGGCTGAGTTTTAAGGATTTTCTGATGAAAAGTATGAAGTGGCTTGCTGCTGTCGTTCAGGCTTTCTCTCCCACCCTCTCCTTTTGGAAAGTTATGAAAAAATTCCACAACTGTAGATGGGGGAGGACTTCTTTTCTCTGGTATTCATCCCCCTATTTTTTTTTAATGGGGAGGGGTTTTTTTTGTCCTGGCTAAGGTTCCTTTTACAATACCGCCACGTTCACTTTTAAACACCCTAAGGGCAGCAAGAGTTTTA
>CM019150.1:64674417-64696039 GCA_009733165.1 Naja naja
TGAATATCAAGTCGAACTGAATTACCTAAGAACAGAAATGATGTATATGGAAAGTCGTGTTTCATCATATATTCACTCATTTACTGTACATAATACAATAAATAACCCTATAAAACACCTTTGTGCAGCACAAGAATTAATTACATCACACATTGGTAGTTACTATCTATATATGATGACATGAAAACTCATCATTTTTCAAAGGTTTTTTGAAATATGAATTTTGGGGAGCTCCTTTGCATTAGCAGGTGCTGTCATCCATGGCTGCCCTTAACAACGTTGCCTTTATATTTTAGAATAATTTTCATTTTCACATGTGTTAATTTTAAAAAACATTTTTGTAGTAATGTGCTTTAAGGCACTGCTCTTCCACCATGTCAACTTATAAACAACTCTGGGATCCTTTTCATCTGAGTATAAATCAATAAATAGGTCCTGTCTTTGCGTTTAGTCCATAACAGTCCATTACAGCTGCAATAACCATAATTTCATTTCTTACTTTTGGGAGTTCTTATATCTTCCCCATCCCTGTTTTTTGATCATGTCTTGTCAAATGAAGAAAAAAAAAGGTCACCTTTGTTTTGCTTTAATGCATCTTCATAAAGATATCACCCAGAGATGCATGCCGCATTCTACTTTTGCCATGGATTAAATTGACTATTAGGAACGCGGTGGCTCAGAGACTAAGACGCTGAGCTTGTCGATCAGAAAAGTCGGCAGTTCGGTGGTTTGAATCCCTAGCACCGCGTAACGGAGTGAGCTCCCGTTTACTTGTCCCAGCTTCTGCCAACCTAGCAGTTCGAAAGCATGTAAAAAAGCAAGTAGAAAAATAGGGACCACTTTGGTGGGAAGGTAACAGTGTTCAGTGTGCCTTCGGTGTTTAGTCATGCCAGCCACATGACCACGGAGATGTCTTTGGACAGTGCTGGCTCTTTGGCTTTGTAACGGAGATGAGCACTGCCCCCTAGAACCGGAAATAACTAGCAAGTATGTATGAGGGGAACCTTTACCTGTACCTTTAAGTTGACTATGATTGCTATTTATGTGGCTGTTATTCTGAATAATCTTTTGTCATGTTTTGGAGGCCCTGCTTCTTCATTATATCACGGATCCCTTCTTTTTAGATTGTTAGATGATTCTTTTTTCCATCAATGATGTAACGTTAGAGTTTAAAACACTCATTCTTCCCAGAAACCTGCTTGGTAAAAGTTTCTGGTAAAAAAAATGCTTTAGCTATTTCAACAAGTCCCGGAAACTAGACATCCCCTCTTATCAGAAAGTATTTATTATTATTTTTTGTTCTCTCCCTTTCTCTCTCAGCTGCATATAGCAATCTCTCTTTCTTGAACTAATAGAGTATAAAATGTATTTTACAACAGTTTTACCTACAGGTGACTTGCTCTTTATTACTGGATGTGGGCGAAAATCAATACTTCTGTAACTAGAAGATCATTTATTTTGTGAGTCTTTTCCAAGCATGTCTTAGGAGTGGGGCTGCTGCTAAGCTTGCAAAGCTATGATGAAGAATTATGTTGCTCTAGCTTAGCCTCCCTCCTGCTTCCAAGCTATTTATGGAATTAAATATGTGTGGATTTTCAGACCAAGTCTAGTGCATCACTTAGCTGGCTTTGTAATACTGTGGAGATGGAAATTCCTTTTAACATGCTCCATTTTCTTAAAGGGTTGGGGAATCGACACATTAGAAACGGTGATAGCTGTGTGTCACATGTTTGCTGCTTCCATTTTTCTGCAAAAGCCACGATCACACAGAAGACATCAAAAAGTTTCTTGAACAGACTTGCTGAAGTCGGAATGTGGGGTGGGAGGAGAATTAATATAGGAAGGTTTATGCAGAGCTTTTTAATTGGAACCTGGGCTAGATTCTACAAGGTTTCCAAACATACATGGAGCTTCCCATCTGGCAACTTTCATGGCAGGCAGGTAAAGAAACTGATCTCTTTCTACACCCATGTATCTCAACCTTGGCAAGATTAAGACACGTGGACTTCAGTGCCCAGAATTGCCCAGCCAACCTAGAATTCTGGTAGTTGAAGTCCACATGTCTTAAAGTTGCCAACGTTGACAAAAACACTGACTTAGACTAATTGAGGGTTTGCTCCAATTAACTGAATGAAGAACTCAGGCTTCAAATCACGGTCATCTAGGAGAAGGTGGCATTTTTGTCCAAAGAGCGTAGAATTTACAAGACGAAAAACAAGAAAATACAAGATAGAAGAATAAGGAATGGAAGTGAGGGAAAGGAAAGGTGGATAACATTTGCAAAATCTCACCAGATATGTCCGAATATATTTATTGCTCTTTATTAAAAAAAATGCAAAGTAGGATTTTGTTACCGAGGCAATCAAAAGTTGCCTGAGTAAATTAGTGGCACTGCTCTAGTCTAATTACACGCTAACAACACAATTACATAAATACAGGGGTAGTCCTCACTTACCAGAAGTTGGTTAGTAACCGATGTTATGATGGACCCTGAAAAAACTACTTACAAGCCAGATTCAAAGTTCCAATGGCTGCCCCAGTGGTCATGTGACTGCATTTTGGACTACTCAGCAATTGGCCAACAATTACAGCTATTTAAAATGTCCTGCAGTCAACTGGGGCCAGGAGCTATGATGTTTTTGCTGGAAATTGGTGATTACTTCTGTTTCTGGCAAAAAAATTGCCCCAAAGTGAACAATAACTTTGCTTAACATGATATTTCTATTTTTTAAAAATAAATTTATTTATTCAATGTTTTGACAATTAAAAACAAATTTCCACATTTTGCAGTGTTACTATAACAGTCTTTACATTTGAAAGTATCCTCTATTAATGTGTTATCCATCTCTGTATTTGCTTCTTGGTCATTCTAGGGATTTTATACATATATACATTTGTATTTACATTTATTTACATGTAAACCTTATTGCTTTATGATATTTCATAAATTATCATCTGATGCCTTTACATCTTTTCCTTATCCATTCATACCAGGCACCCCATATCTTATAGTATTCTCCTTCTTCCTTATCCTTCAATAGTTTCATCAATCTGTCCATCTCTGCGCATTCGTATACCTTGTTGATTATTGTGGTTTCTGAGGGGGGAGTCATAGCCTGTTTCCAATTTTGGGAGAAAGAGATTCTGGTGGCAATATGGAACATTAAATATTGGTTTTTTTTTCATATTAGACTCTAACATGCCTAACAAGAAGATTTCTGGTTTAAATTTAATTCTCTGTTTCGTTAGTTCCTCTAACCATGATTTAATTTTTCGCTAGTATTTCCATGCATGGGGGCACGTCCACCACATGTGGAAATACATTCCCTGCTTGTGGTTACATCTCCAAAATTTAGCTATCATATTTGGGAACATTTTAGCTATTCTTGCTGGAGAGGAGGTTTCATTTTTCATTTAAAAGATCTTTATATTTTATCATTTTGTTGAAATCTAGAGCGTTGTCATGACATTTCTTAACAACCGCCCCCAAAAGGTGATAAAATAAGGCATGGTCATGTAGTGTCCCACTTAATGATTATCATGACTTATGACCAAAATTGCAGGCTCAATTACAGTTGTAAATTGAGGACTACCTGTATTGCCACTTCTGGCTGCTGGAGAAAAGTTAGGATATAAATCGAACAAATAAATGAGACATAAGCGAATGCCTGCTTCCAGGTGAATTTGCATTTATTAGATTATTAGACAATCTTTTATAATAGGTTATTGTTTTGTTGTTTATTGTTCTTATTATTTTTTGTTATCACAGGTACTCCTTGTTTAGTGACTACAATTAGGATGGAAACTTGGTGGTTAAACATAGTAGTTATTAAGTGAAAAAGAATCACATGATTGAGACTGAATGTAAGATTTTGCACAGTACTAACTGATTGCATTGTGGAACACATGACAGAGAGAGGGGGGAGGGGGAGGGAGAGAGGCACTGCAAAGGTAGCAAATGTGGGCATTGTTCACAAACTTACTTCAGCCCTGTTGTAATTATGAACAATTGCTGACCATGGCAATCACCAAGTGAGGACTACCTTTATTTCACCCTGGTTACAGTAAATTATTGAGTGTCTTACCCTCCAACATGGTTATTGATGCGGTGCAGAGGTAATCCCATATAATTGTCGTCACTGCTATAAAGTGGAATATAGATCTTTTCCACCTGTCAGTGTGCATTTTTTTAGTCATTCCTCTATCATCACCATTACCTGTTGCTATTTCTGCATATACGATGGAGCATTAAAGGTGGGATTTGGTTATGATGTCTTCTTCTGTGGCTTAATGGAAGTATGGAATGGGACAGCTCGCCATGGCCCATTCGCCATGGCCAACTCAACATGGCCAATTCGCCATGGAACAATTCAACAATTCACTTCAATTATTCAAAATAATTTTAAAATTACCTTAATTTTTGTCATTCACACTTCATTTTGTCCCTCCTTTGACAACTTTCCTTTAATGATTCTATTCCACTATTTCTTCAATATTAGTATAACTCATCACCCGCAGCAAGTTGTCCTGTGTCGAGTTGGCCATAGCGAGTTGGCCCATGGTGAATTGGCCATGGCAAGTTGGCCATGGCAAGCTGGTGGTGGTAAGTTGGCCATGGCAATTGTCATAGACCCATCCTGTATGTTTTTGTATCAAACTGAGTAAGACCACATAAGAATCTTTGACACAGTAAGATTGATAGAAGAGAGAGAAAGAGAGAGAGAGAAAAGAGGATGGATTGGTGATAGATATGTAGATTTTATATTTTCAATTAAAAAAATATCTGATGCAATGAGTTCCAACTCCAAAACCACATGAAATCAGAAACACAACATGGGCATATGTTTTCTCTTTAAAGGCATATCAAAACAAAACTGAAGTCACTTCCTCTATACTAGCTAGAAAGTAAAAGACAGAGAAATTGCCAGAAAATCTCCTGAAGTATTGAGGCTCTTGCTCTGTTTGCCAAGCAAGTGACAGCAAAGCCATGGATGATGATGTCATCCATATCCAAATAAGCTCACATGAGAATTGGCAGGTCCTACAAATTAAGTTGGGTCATTTGAAACATGGTCTATAGCGTTGATGTTTGCTGCCTTAAAATAAAACATTGCAGTCTTCCGAATTTATATCTAATTTCTCTGAAACTATGCTAAGGTAGGCAGGCTATTTTCAAATATTGATTTCTGGGCCCATGCTTTATTATGTATATGTTTTTTAAAAAAGAGAAACAAATGAGTATTTAAAGCTAGACACGTGCTTTTTAATGATTCTATGAAATGTGTGTACCCTGTTACAGTATATATCATGACAAAATAGAACAATTGTATCATTATTTCAAACTACAGAGTATACCTATTTGCAATAGCCTATGGCCCATTTGAAGAAAAAAAACCCACTATGCATTAATGTAAAATCTGTGCTCATTTGGTCTACTCATGGAAAAAAGAAGCATGATAAAAGTCATTGAGTTAATCCTCTGTTGAAACAAAAATGTTCCTTGAATCAGCTATCTATGTGTTCAATAGGCCGTACCATAAGTGGTTTTATGGAGGACACAAGGGCACCATTTTATATTAGTATTTTATATCATGGTTAGTCTCCAGAGCATGGGTTGCTTTTATTTTAGTGGATGAGAAGGGAGCATTTGTACTGTCAATGTATTTTGCTGCATACAATGCAACATGTTCATCTGAAGTCAATTTCCGGTTTTTTGGCAGGCTCTTGCCAAAGAGATGAGCATATTGCCTTCCTTATCTTGGTAGTCTCCTGATACCTGGGGGAAGGTCCCTGAATTCTATTCAGCAAGACCACTAGAATTCTGGGTATTGTAGTCCTAATACATCTGGAGAGCTTCCAGTTGAGAAAAAATAACATAGTGTAGACATTTGATTGTTGCACACATTCTACTATACATTGGAAGCTCAACATATGCCCATTTCATTGTTCATCTTTTTGTGGTTGACACATAGTAGTATATTGACATTTTGGATTGAAATCTTATATTGTGCACATAAGACTCACTAGGATTCTGCTTAAATATCTATGGTACTGTATGAAATCTCTGATTTGTATGAGATTAAATGCTTTCCCTCCTAATTAAGCTGTTTTCAGGCTTAAAACAGAAATGTAATTTGATCATTATAACAATTGTAGTAAAATCAGTATGGTTGAGCAGTAATTGATTTACATTCTCCCATATATTTTATTTTATTTTGCCATTCCCTCGCCTGTGGGTATTATATACATTTTAGTTCTGTTTCTTTTCTTTTTTCTTTTAAGCCCCAGATTCTATCCATTTATCTAGGCAAAATGCAAAATGCCATAGCAACTTGTACAGGATAAAAGACCTCTTTTCTTTTAAAAATGAATCTGCTCTCTGGGATTTGATAAGTCTTTTGGCTATGGCTGGAGTTGATACAAAGCTTAATCAATCAGAGATAATCTTAACAGAGACAAAACGCAAGTATTACCGAGTATATGGAGAAAGCAGATACCAAAGGCAAAAACAAATGTCAGTTGAAAATGCTTCAGCCACTTGGCAACACACATTGTCAGCAGGAAACAAAGACACAAGCCCAAAGAATCAAGAGGTTGATTCTATTCTGATACTTTTAATGTTACTTTTAGGAGCTAAGCGTTCTCCCTGCATTGGTATCTGTTGAGTTCTTGCTTATTAGGAATCTATTCCAGTGTAATCTTCCAGCGTAATGCAATTTCCTCTTTTTAAAATAATCTTTGGTTTGAGGTAGACAATTTTAAAGAGGACTGAAATTAAGAGAGGCCTTTTATTCCCACAAGAACAGTGAAGTGGAATCGAATGGCGGTTTATTGCTTAGTCGTGTCACTTTGATCACAGAATGACGCTTGAGCAGAATCTTCTCTCTCTATCTCTGTCTGTGTTCCATGTAGAAAAAACATCTGCTTGAAAAGCAGGGAGGACCTTATCAGAAGATATTTAAGGCATGCAAAGGAAAGAGAAGAATAAAAAGAAAGTTCCGTCATATCCTCTGATGAAACATTAGATAGTGGACGTTTGTGGTAGTGTCCCTAGTGAAATGTTGTGCTTAATGTTCTGCGCTTGACATAAATTTAAAGAATTTCTTTGCCAGGCAATACATAGATGATCCCATGTCTTTATTACATTACCAGAACAGGTGTCATGCCCCTGGTGGAGACTGACTCTGAGGGAGAGGAGGAACAGCCGACAGGAAGTGGAAGTGTGGCTCCTGAGGTTGTGGAGGAGGCTGGGGAAGGGCAGAGGCTGGCTGAGCAGTCAGAGGAGGACCCAGGCCCATCCCCTATCCATCCTAGGGCACACAGGGAGGAGAAGATAAGGGAGAGACATGGTCTACTCGGGAGGAGAGGGCTTTGATCCTCTTCATGGGCTGCAGCTGTGACAACTGAATAAGAGGACGGACATAGGTGAGCGCTGGAAACAAAGCATGGAAATATCTCTAGTTTATGGTTCTTCTCTGAGTTTGGCATCCTTCCCAGTGTGTGTAATCTGTGGACATTCTCCAGCCCTTATCTTGTGTTGCTTTTTTCCTTCTTCTTGTAACTGTTTGTATGGGAGTTTTTTGTCTTCCATCAAGAATATTCAGAGCTTGGAAGCAAAGTGAAGGAATAAAAGGGGCTTCACCTGTTTTCTGTGACTGTGTTTGTTTTGTATCCCACCCTGGGTCATCACAACAGGTTTGTTTTTGTTTCAACTGTTGTCATGCTGTCATCAATCCCACCAGGCTCAAGGTTGACTCAGCCTTCCATCCTCTCGGGGTAGGTAAACTGAGGACCCAAGATTGTTGGGGGCAATAAGCTGACTTTGTAAAAAATGCCGCTTAGTAATAAGCAGGCATATGCAATGGAATGAAGGCTATTGCTGAGCGCATTGGGTTGTATCCCAAAAATTGTCAGCCGCCCTGAGTCTCCAGAGAAGGGTGGGATATAAATATGAATAAAAATTAAAAAAAAAATCGATGGTCAAATACATTCTTAGACATTTTGAAATAATTCAAAGTCCTGCCCACAGAAGATACTAAAAGTGAGGCAGATAAGAATCGTAAAAAAAAATACAGGCAGTCCTTGATTTACAACCATTTCTTAGGTGACCGTTTAAACTTACAACGGCACTGAAAAAAGTGATTTATGACTGTTTTTCACACTATGACCACTGCAACATCCCCATGGTCACGTGATTAGAATTTGGCTGCTTGGGAACCGGTTCATATTTATGACGGTTGCAGTGTCCCAGGGTCATGTGATTACCTTATACAAGCTTCTGACAAGCAAAGTCAGTGGGGAAGCCAGATTCACTTAACAACTGTGGCAAGAAAGGTCATAAAATGGGGGCAAAACTCACTTAATAGCTGCCTCTAAAAGGACAAGCTATCTCCCTGCCTTGTTCATCCAACCAGTAACAAAAAAAGGCAGATATACTGAATCTTTTGCAGAACTTCAACATTGTGAGAGCTCATTTTTATGCACCATATCTGATGAATGAATCTTCCAGCCTTCCCACTGCCTTTTAAAAGAAATATATAAATTTTATACACCTGCATATTACGTCCCTGTATCCAATCATTCTGTCCCACCAAGATTTGCTGTGTTCAGTTCTGATAAAAGAAATAAGTAATTAACTTAATGAGATTTTCTTATTCTCAAATTATATTTGAGCGTTTTGATGTAAAATCTCTTGACAGGAATTGTAGCGAAAAGTTTATTCATATGTATGCATGCACATAACCACCAGGTGAACCACATGATCTCTGGTCAAATGAACATTAGAGATTTGTTCACTTATGAGCATTTACATAGGAAAGATTGCCTCTACTAAAAAAAAATTAAAACTAGAATGTCCTGGAATAAAAAGGGCTGATGTGAATACTTCAAAGAAATAATTTTAAAGAGGATTGGATTGCAAACTCAGAAAGCTCCAAAAGAGTTTGGAGTGAGTCCCAAAATTACTGATCAAAAATGAAAACCATGTAGAATACAGAAAAGATCTATGCTACACAGCTGCTTCAACTTTAAGTACTGTTACATCACAGCTGTGGAACCTGGCATGTTATTCCTTTCTGTTCAAACAAGAGAAGGAGTTGTTTTATTTTATAAGATGGCGGCTTGGAATCTATCTCCCTTTTCCTTTATTTCTGCCTCCCTGGTCTGCTTCTGCAGGAGAAACAGCTTTACACTTATATATATATAGTGTAGATTAAAACAGCTGAGAGTTACATTTGACCTTGTTCTTTTGTTCAACAGCCTAGCTGCTCCAGAGGGGATAGAGTATATTGTTGGACAATATGAGCAATTTATGTCATAGCTGTTCTAACATTTTAGCTCCTGAATCAAACAGAATAGGGCCTTCCTTCCTTCCCTCCTTCCTTCCTTCCCTCCCTCCCTCCTGCCTTCCTTCCTCCTTCCTCCTTCCTCCTCCTCCTCTCCTCCTCCTTCCTTCCTTCCTTCCTTCCCTCCTTCTTTCCCTCCCTCTCTCCTTCCTTCCTTCCTTCCTTCCTTCCTTCCTTCCTTCCTTCCTTCCTTCCTTCCTCCTTCCTCCTCTCCTCCTCCTCCTTCCTTCCTTCCCTGTTGTATATGTATATGTTATATTTCAATCATCAGCATAACTTTATCTTATGAATGATTAACCCTTGGTCCAGGTGATCGACCCATATTGGATCCTATAACTTTATCTTTTAACTTTATCTCATTATCGACCTGCTGCCATGATTTATGTCATCAAGTACTTCTCAGCTCATAAATAATGGATTGCCTCTCCACGTTATACTTTCTTACATTTTTAGGACCACGTTTATATGGAGAGCTGCGGTCATGTATGAATCCATATTTTTTTGTGGTGGTAGGGTATGTGAAAAATATGGTGCAGTAGAAGAGTTGGGGTACAGGTATCTTGAATATGGTGCTCTGTAAGTGGAAGCTAATTTCTTCTTCAACTTCTAGGAGGTGGCTTTAGAGTGGATGTTCTACATCTGGAGGAATGAACAATATTGGTGGGTAACATGTTTGAATAAGGAAAAAGAATGAGAATGATGAAAAGGCTTGTTATGCATGTAGGAATGCTTTTTCAAGATTGGATATATTCCTTAACTGATGGTCCCAAAGGTGCTTTTTCCAGGAGGCAACTGGACTGTCTTGTTTTTTCTTTGAAGACATTTCACTTCTCATCCACTTCAGCTCTTCAGAAACGAAACATCTTCAAAAAAAGTCTATTTGCCTCCTGAAAAAGCACCTTTGGGACAACCATGACCTGGATGACTGAGAATCTCTGCAGACTATTAGCTATACAATTTGGGATGAGTGCCCTTTGAATGGTATGGGAGTAGGAATGTATTTCCAGAGGAAAAATTGCAGACTATAGGAACCAGGAGCACTACTCAGGTGACCCTAAGGGCACAGATAAACTTCCAAGTGCTTCAATGACTCTCTAAAAGGATGCAAATAACCAGCTGTCTGCAAGGAATATAAATCCTTCCATTTCCCCACTATCCTGTCAGAGCTGAAGAAACTTCTTGGATGAGAAGCAAAACATCTTCAAAGAAAAAACAAAGACCAGTTGCCTCCTGAAAAAGCACCTTTGGGACAGCCATGACCTGGATGACTGAGAATCTCTACAGTCCTTAACTGGTAATTTCTAATTACCAGCTTTTGTTTTTATTTCTGAATCTGTATGAATGCTCTATGAAATGCCTAGTCTTTCAGGTAAAATAAACATTTTGTGTAAAGTAGAATCAAATAAGAACAACCACAAACTATTATCATGAGAATACTCAAGATTCATACCTGCCTTTGATGCAGGGTGTTATTTGGTCTTCACAATTTCAATCCCAGAGGCTGATTCCAACTTGCTCAATTTGATAAGTCATGTGTTTTCAGAACATGCCCCACAAGGACTGATTCATAGGCTTACATTATTTCTTAGCTAAAGAACTACTGGCGTTGACTACAAACATTTTATTACTTATTCATTCCTCTCCCCTATTGCAAAATATGCAAATTTCCACTGGATTCCCAATCCTTTAATTCATTTTTTTTCACCTCATGCTTAGCTCCATGGCTTTTCTCCTCAGATCTGTTCTTTCCTTCCCTCTATTTCTCAGGTTAGACCGATTTGTCAAATCTGGACAAAAATGATGCCTTCATACCTGGGCAGTGGTATGTAGGTGTGTGGGTAGGAGTGCAGAGCATAGCAAAATTGGGGTTCTTCTCAACTTTTTATCCACAGGGTCCATGGGAGGCATGTGTATTATCAGACTAATGTGATGCATTTCATTGTCTGCATCTTTATGTTCACTCTGCTTATGGCACCTGCATGTTTAAGTATGTACGCATCAGGAAAAGTTTTTGGGACCAAGAGACAGAAGGATTTAGAATAAAGGGGTTAGAAGCCTTCTTAGTTGTTGCCCAACCTCCCATTCAGATATATTGTGGGAATTTTTTTCAGGAATGTTCTTCTCTCCCGTGCCTAGCTGGATCACCTGGCCCATGTTTAAACTTCCTTTAGCAAGCATGATGCAAAATTGAGTCCCATTCTGTTCTGTTTTTGGATCCAGTTAGCAGCCAGATTTCTGAGCTTCTTGAGATGATTTCTTTCCATGAGATTAGAAATGGCCAGTAGCTGGAAGTTGGGGTTATAATTTGGATCTTTAGAGTTGATAGATTTCTAGAATAAGATTATTTCTGTGATTTTTTTTATTGGGGATAAAATTTGTTCCATCCAAATACAAGCAAAAGGACTATGGCCCTTCTGCTTCCCTCCCTTCCATTGGTCTTGGAAAAAATTAAAAAATATGGCATGATAAAAAGTTGATAAACCCTGAAATATATTAATACCAATGCTACTTATCAGCTGCAGCAATATGGACTCTTTGCTCCCATCTAGTAATTATCTGATTGCTAGCATCCTTGGCACACTCCCTATGAATGAGGACTACAATGCCCATCGTCCAACCCATTGAAGATTCTGGGTTGGCAAAAGGCTGACTTTTCTTAGGCCTTCACTGTCTTCCTGAAATACAGTTCTCTTCCACCTGCCATCCAGCATCCTTCCCCCCTCTTTTTTTTTTTTTTGAAATCTTATATTCACACCATGTCTGGTGAAGTTTGTGTCAGTGGATTTAAACTTTGGCTTTGTGAAACCAAGGAAGCCCAGATCTTTTGCTTCTGAATCCTGTCTCCCTGCCTCTCCTCCCCCCCTTCCCCCTCTTGGCTGCAGAAAAAGCACAAGGAAACTCTTTGTATGCTCCTAATCCTGAGGCAACACAGCTTTAGCAACATCCAGGGATAAAAGCACCATCAAACCACAACTTTATGGGGGCAAATCTCTTTTAATCCCTCGCTTTAGCTAAACAAAGCTTCTTGCCCTAATCCGCTATCGCTTCAAGGGAAAAAAAAGCAAGCCCAGATTTTGTTTTTAGTAAGAAGATGATCCAAAGGACTAATTTTGAGAGAGACTAACCAAGTCTGACAGCCTTTAAAAGAGGCAATGAGAAAATAGATGCAAACTTCCCTCTCAGTTCAAGGTTTTCTATGCAATAATAAGAAATATATCTAGGGTTTAACTGCTTTCCTCCTAAGCTCACTCTTATTGTATTAAATTCTCTGACCAACTCATATTCCAATCATCCAGGCCTAAACACCATTTGATCTTTAAAAAGGGAATAAAATGTGTGCATATTATTCCCAAGAAGGCAGGGCAGGGCAAATCAATTTTCACAAACAAGGCTGATATCACACAATGAATCAGTTTAATGGAACCACACACACAAACATCAAAGCAGCAAAGGTGGAATACTGAAAGTTTGTGAAATATTTGAAGAAATATTTAATTGCACCAGGCAGTCTTGGACATTAGAGTAGAAAATAGTCCACAGCCCATCCCTCATCCTAACCAAACTCTAAACTTTTGTGTATTGGATTGGGCATTTGGAAAGAAAAAAAAGAATATAATAATAACAATGAAGCTTTCTTTTATTAACAGATGTTACATTTGATATTTTTTATATTCTTACCCAGAGTACATCCTTCTTTTCCTTCTGGGAAAAAAAAGCCAATGCTGCATTGTGAATTTTGGCACCTTTTAACTGTGACTTGTTTCTTTCTCTTATTGGCAACTGAGAAACACATGGTAATAGTCACCATGCCCTCAATGTATTTTACAACTCTTCTCATATATATGGATAATTATGTGACAGTATATTCTGTTGCTTTAAAAACCAATACATTCACATTTGGGCAACATATACAAAGTATAAACAAGATGTGACTATAAATTGCCTCTGAATTTGCTACTCTGGCTTTCTCATTGGTCTTCACTTTACATCAAGACTCAAGGAGCATGCCAGATTGCAAGAATTGCCTTTTGAAACTGTAGGAAATTTCAGAAAATCAAAATGTATTAAAAAAAAATCCACCCCCTTCCATCAGGCTCCTTGAATATGTTTAAATAATTCCTAATTTCCCTTGTTTGCAATAACAGCACAAATACACTTTGTCTTTCTGTGTTCTGTTGTGAGGAATGATGCACCAAAGGGTTAATCAAAAGTATCTACCGACAAAAGAACCTGGATAGGCAAAGATGGTTTTTCTTTAAAAAATACTAATTTAAGAACCTAACTGCTCATGGGGAGATGGTATAAGGAATAGAAGGATTAGCATTTTGCAATAATTGAATGCTATGTGATCTCTGTACATATTTGATAAGAGACAGCAACAATCCAGAAGCAGTACTTATGAAATTGAACGTTTATTTCCTGCTAAACAGAGACCAGGTAAAGAAACTGAGAACTGTTTGGCTGCTTTAAAAAGAACAACAACATCCATTTTGAAGCATGTTTACATCCTTAAAAGCAGGGGTGGGGAACGATGACACTTTTATGATTTGTGGATTTCAACTCCCAGCCATTCCCGCTGGCTCAGGCATTCTGGGAGTTGAAATCATCAAAGGGCCATCATTCCCCACCTCTGCTTTAAAGAAAAG
This sequence comes from Naja naja, assembly GCA_009733165.1. Lineage (NCBI taxonomy): Eukaryota > Metazoa > Chordata > Lepidosauria > Squamata > Elapidae > Naja > Naja naja. The sequence goes on from CM019150.1 coordinate 64,688,408, forward strand.
AGCTAGCATTATTTGTAGGGATGGGAAAGACTGGAAGTAGTTTGCCTCTCTTGCTGATGGAGCTGATCTCAAGGTTACAACATGGAGCAGAATGTGGGTGGTGAAGTTTGTTGGAAAAGGAAGCATTCTATGTACATGTCTGACCATTTCTGAGATTGGGAATCTGATCTGAGGAGTGATTAGTGAAGTGGGTTGCATAACTGTATCAGAAAGCAGAAACCACAAAGCCTAGCACCCAGCTAACTACCAGGTGGAAAGACAAAAGCCATGTGCTCAGAGAGCACCAAAGAGTCAGGACCATTGAATTCATGGCCTCTTCCAACAAAGGCACAGGGGAACAGAGCTGGAAAGCAGGTTAGTGGGGTGGGGAGGGTATGGAATTTTGCAGTAACCTTCCCCAGGAGAGGTGGGAATGGAGATTTTGCAGTATCCTTCTCCTGGAGTAAGTGGGAATGGAAATTTTGCAGTATCCTTCCCCTGCCACACCCACCAAGCCATGCCCACAGAACCGGTAGTAAAAAAAAATTGAATCCCACCACTGCCCATAAGATATCGTTCTTCAGCTGAATGTTTCCTAGATGTACTCTGGTATCACTGTAGGGTCTAATGTTTTGTTGATATTGTTTTCTCTATTGCTTTTAATGTGCTGACTGCTGCCCAGAATCACAACTCCAAGATGAGTGACCATATAAATCAATTTAATATAAACAAATAAATAAATAAATTTTTTCAATTCCAAAAACAAGTTTTGACCTTTTGATCCTGAGGTTACTCCTTGCTAATTATTAATTGCATCTTCTGATTTATGCAACCATCATTGCACCTGAGTAACAATAAGGAGACCAGGGCAGGGTTCATATCATTTCAGTGATGGCTAAGTGTATCTATACAGAGGTTATATAGTGTGTAGATTTGGAACTGATTCATCTTTAACTCTTCATCCGCATCATCTTTTCTGTAACAGCCTGTATACAAAGAAGTTAAAGAGGCTTGATTTGTTAATCTAGAATGACTGGGTTACCCATTTAAATGACAGCCAAAACAGCTCAGTTATATACATTAAGGATGGAATGGGGAAAGTGCTTATTACTGAGATATACTAATCAACTATAAATTAGTGCTGTGTTCCTTTGAAACCGTATCTATTTCTGTTACATGTTATATATGATACGCTACTATGTGCTAAATTAGTACAAAATAGAAGTAGGATTATGGTTCTTCATAAAATGTCCTCAGGTGCCTCCACACTGATGAACTCAATTCACATGCACATGCACACACACACGTGTGTGTGTGTGTGTGTGTGTGTCCATATAGATTTCAGAATGATCTACATCTATCTTGATATTAGCAAGACACATACACTGGAAATACCATGGAAAATAGCCTTTTCTGCTTGGCAGTGGCATTTGGCTTTATAAAGAAGGAAAAAAGGAAGCCTCATTTAGACAGAATACAAGAGAGGGAGGGAGGGAAGGAGATTGAGGGAGGGAGGGAGGGAGGGAAGATCCCATAGCACCACTGCAGTTTTTTGTATTACATCAATTATACTGACAGAATGTATAACTTTCCTTTATGGCTGTAGCCCATGTTCTCAGATTTAGGAAGGCATAAATATTGCAGGTGACACATGGAGGCTGCTTTGTTTGTAGCTGCAGTTGAAATCCACTCATCAGACTGTTAAAAATGTGGGTTGGGGGAAGAGGCAGATTTGTGAGATAAAAATCCATGCTAACATATGAAGTAAACTTCAAACGGGTCTGCTTCTTCAAATTACCTGCTGTGCATTTCACTTTTGCATTCTGTCTCTCCCCACCCCCATTTATAATCAAATATACTCTGAAAATGTATATTATCTCTAGCTAATTGCTGTTCATCAGTAAAACGACACTCACCATAGTTAGTCATCTGCTTTTCAGCCTTACTGGATCTGTGAGATCCAGTAGGACGACTAGGATTGGTCTAGATTCGTGATAGTGAACCTCTGGCACACGAGCCAGAGGTGGCACACAGAGCCCTCTCTGGGCACACGAGCCTTCACCCCAGCTCAGGTCCACTGCCATGTGCACGCACCTCCCACCGGCCAGCTGGTCTTTGGGACTTACCACACCTGCACAGGGGCAGTGGGGTTGATGAATGGGGGTGGGGCACATGCACAGGGGTTGCATGCACATCAGTGGTGGGATTCAATTTTTTTTACTATGGGTTCTGTGGGCGTGGCTTGGTGGGTGTGGCTTGGTGGGCATGGCAGGGGAAGGTTACTGTAAAATCTCCATTCCCTCCCCACCCCACTAACCTGCTTTCCAGCTCTGTTCTCCTGGGCAGGGCAACAAAAGAAGACCCAGCCAATCAGCTGGGACTCGGGAGGCAGAGAATAGATGGGGGCGGGGCCAGTCAGAGGTGGTATTTGCCGGTTCTCTGAACTACTCAAAATTTCCGCTACCGGTTCTCCAAAACTGGACAGAACCTGCTGAATACCACCTCTGGTGCACATGCATGGGGTGCAACCATGGGGGGTGCGCATGCATGCACAGGGGATGTGTACACATGTGCAGGAGACGTGTACATATTGCATTTTGGGGATGTGCGCACGTGCAATTTGGGCACTCGGTGCCGAAAAGGTTAGCCATCACAGGTCTAGGTTCTTTTCTTGCATTCTGGATGGCATAATTAAGTTCATGGGGGTGAGTAGAGAGAAGGCTGGTTGCAGAGCATATGCTGTTAGATTTGCATGAAGAGTCAGATGCGAAGTGCTTCAGTGAAGAGTTTATTAGTGACTACAGCTCATAACAGACCCGATTTGGCTGGTCTGTGGCTGCTACTTATAGCCAGCAGCCGCAGTTGCCAGCCAATCAGAGTGCAGGGTTTTCTCCTTTTTAAACCAATCATTTCTGACATTTTACAAGAACAGTTCAAACTTAACCAATGACATTCAAACCTGCATACATAACACATGCCTTAATAGTGTCAACCACCTGTTCGTATCCAGGCTTCCTCTAATATACACCTTGCCCTCGGAGGTTGTGGGAGTTGTGGGAGCATCATCACTTGAGACTTACAAGAAAGATTGGACTGCCATTTGTCAGAAATGGTGTGGGGTAGGGGTTGGACTAGATGATACAGGTCCCTTCCAACTCTGATTATCTGTTATCTGTAATATAGTTATTCTGAATGGGGACATCTTCTCTGGCAAGGACTTGGTCCATCACTTCCTCCTCCTAGATTTGTGGTTCCTCATTAAACAGCCAGTGGAGGCCATGGTCAAAGGAACCATTACTCAACTTCATCTGATGTGCCAATTATAATCCTACATGGACTTGGATGTCCTGGACTCATGCCTTAACTACCATTTGAGTACTATACTACAACATGTTGTACAAGAGACTGTCTTAGAAATGACCCAGAAGCTACTGTTAATAATAATAATAAACAAAGCAGCTAGAATGCAAAATATGGTGTAGTACCAGAGGTGGTGGAAGTTGGGAAGTTGGGAGGCATATAAATTATTCCTCTTCCAGAATAGATTCTCCTTCCTGGTCTGATCATTGCAAAAGGGCCTGCAGAACTTTCCCACACACACATACCTTTTGAGGTTCATTGGGCTGTGGGTAAGATAGCAGGCCTTCTTGCTACTAGATTCCATTTAATAATACTCTCCCTGGACGTGGGTGTAATTCACATTCTCCTGGCTTTTCACAAGCTGGTCAAAACCATTTTATTCCATTGTGCCTTGTCCCAAGCTGAGTGATTTTGACACGGATTTTACTGTATGATTTATTTGAACTCTGTTGGTTTTGTTCTACTATTTTGTTCTACTATTTCCCATCTAGCATACTCTGGGAGTGGGAGACTTTAAAATACTGTAAAATTAACAAACAAATAAATAAGATGACCCTCTTGAATCTAACACTAACAGTGAAGTAAGTTACCGGATAGTGAACAAAACAAATAAATACTTGTACAACATTTGCAACTCTACTGCTGTAGTAGATATTGTAAAATATAGGGATATGCTGAAAACTTGCACTGAAATAACTGAAATGATGAAAAGCTAGTTTGAAGTGGTCATGTAAGGCCTAGATTCCAAAGCTGAATTCAGCCTTGAATGCAGCCTTCAAAGCTGTTGCAAATGTAGCTCCTGAGGTTTAATATTCAATATTAGCCTTGGTGGTGTAGGCTGTTAAATACCTAGCACTTAGCTCCAGCTGCCTGCAATTAGTGCAGGCTTGAATCCCACCAGGCTCAAGGTTGACTCAGCCTTCCATCCTCTCGGGTAGGTAAAGTGAGGACCCAAGATTGTTGGGGCAATAAGCTGACTTTGTAAAAATGCGCTTGGGGGCAAAAGCCCTAGTAATAAGCAGGCATATACAATGGAATGAAGGCTATTGCTGAGCACATTGGGTTGTGCTCCAAAGATTGTAAGCCGCCCTGAGTCTCCGGAGAAGGGCAGCATATAAATGTGAATTAAAAAAAAATGCCAGTAGCAGAAATTTAACTATTTTTGTCCTTCTCCAGCCCCTTTTTGTCTCAACTTGCATCATGTTTTTCAGAATGTTGTTCCATGGAAAAGGGCAGTCATCAGCCTGAAGAAGGTTGTGTAACCCTGACCTAGGGATCTAACCTTCCCTCCAGTGGCTTTTCATTCTACTCTTTGCATACTTCTAAAGTGTCCCGTCACCTCCCAACACACAAGCACTCATACTTTGATAGGCAAGTTAGCAGTCAAGTCCAAGGAAAAAGGTTCATTTGCTTGTAACTTGGCTTCACATGGAAGTCAACAGTGGGATAATCACTATTTAAAAATATTGTCAATCTGGGAGTCTTATTACTAGTGAAGAACAATTTAAAGGAAGAGAGGTGATCGCTTACAGCAGGGGTTCCCAAACTTAGCAACTTTAAAACTTGTGGACTTCAACTCTAGAATTCTGGGAATTGAAGTCCACAAGTCTTAAAGTTGCCAAGTTTGGAGACCTTTGGCTTACAGCCATCTGTCTGACCCACCTATTTTTTTAAAAAAATCCATTATTTATTACTGCTCTGTTCATCTTTAATGCTGTCTGCCATCACGCATAGCTGATCACAGTGAACCAATTAGCTGGCATGGTTGATGACAGGTCCTCCCCCTTTAATCTGCTCCTGTTTCATTGTCAAAGCTGATGATGGCTATTTCCCTAGATTCTGATCCCAGAAACACCTCAACTGCAGTTGTTAATCTGGTTAAAATATTTACTAATCTCCTTCTTCTTTACCCCTTCCAGCCGAATAGGCAGGGCTGGTGGGTTGTAGCTACTCAGGGCCATCACTGTATTCGAGGTGCACAGGATTATTCTCGGAGTTGTATAGACACAATAGAGGAGAGATAAAGGAACTTCCCAGACATGCAGGCTAGCCAACTAATGATATTAGGTTCCTTTTAAAGAAGAAGAAAAAGAAGAAGTAGAGATTTCCATCTCTACACAGGAAACAGCAGAAGAAACTCAAAAACCCACGCAGGTCATCTAAGCAGAACTTACTGGCTCTACGTGTATAGCTGTTTATTGCCAAATTCAAACTTAATGTAGTTTGGGCTTGATTAGAGTATTCGCAGATTGAAGTCCATCGCTGTATACTTTGACATATCCATTATTATTGTACAATACCACTGAGTCCTGGTTTATTTGCATAAAATAATGATGAAAAGTCAAGTATTGTTATTATAATGGCCATTTGGAACTGACCCTTGACCTCTGATTAAAAAAAACCCCATGATTCAATTCAGTCTCTTGCTTATTTTAATACTCACTTAATAAACCAGAATTTGAAAAGCTGGAAAATTCAACAATGTGTTGTCCTTGTTCATTTTGGTAATATTAGAAATAATAGTTGATACTATTACATTTTTTATTTTTATTTTTATTTTATGTATTTGTTTGTCAAACATGTACAAGTTAACAAGTATGAACATAAACAAAACAAAGTAAATACAGATAAATAGGGACAGTAAGACAGGGACGGTAGGCACTCTGGTACATTTAGGCATGCCCCCTTTAAGGACCTCTTAGGAATAGGATCCATGGTAGGCAGTTTGAGATTGAAGCTGTGAGGAGTTGAGGCTGTAACAACGGAGTCGGGTAGGGCATTCCAGGCATTGACCACTCTGTTGCTGAAGTTTTATTTTCTGCAATCGAGTTTGGAGTGGTTTACCTTGAGTTTATATCAGTTGTTTCCTGTGTATTATTGTGGTTGCCCATGTATTATTGTGATTGAATCTAACTTTCCCAGTGGTAAAATATAATGCTGCTGCAAAATGTGACAAGCCACACAAAATGTGGATTCAGATGCCAAGCAGGAAAAAGAAAATCTGGATTCTGTGTTAGAAATAAGTCTCAGCAGTTAATGTTTTCATGTTTGATGCAAAAGAAAACATTTTTTCTGTAATAACAGATTTTGGAAGTCATTTGAATATGGCACTCAGATAAACAGGTGGCATGGTGTCTGTTTATTTGCATGCTTGTGTGCTTGTGTTTACTTCTTGCACTTTTAATCAGTTCAGTAACTGAAATTATCTGTGTGAATCAGGAAGTGATTTAAAACATTAAGTGACAAAAACAGACACACAGTAAATACAATGAGTACAATCAAATGGAATTCAGAAATAACAAAGGAATCCATGATTAGTCCAATGTTAAACAGTATTCAAAATCGGAAGTCTAGAAAGGCCTTCAAGAAAAGGAAGTTTTGCCAAAGTCTGAAAAGATATTTAGGCACTAATAGCCTCCAATCCCAAACCCCTCTCAGTTGTAGCTCCCTAACTCACTCCACTTGGGATGAGGGATCAGGAGGAGGGCCTCAAAATAAACTCAAAATAAACTCAAAATAAACTTGACTCCAAGCAGTAGACAAGAGAAGAGGCATTCCTTGAAGGAAACCATTTTGTCTGCAGGAACTCATGTTCTTTATAGGAGACTTATATGGATACCTGAATTAAATTACTATTAGGATGAGTGTGCATAAGCGCACCAAAGTGCCTACCGTCCTGTCCTATTGTTTCTTTTATTTTCTTATATGTATCCATGTATTTATAACTTATGTTTATACTTATACATATTATCTTGTATGCAATTTGACTAATCAAATAAATAAATAAATACATAAATAAAAAGATTAAGCTGATCCCAACTACTCAGATCTGGGGTTAGGTTACTAATATTAACAAGATTTGTGGGGCCTTCTGAAAATAGAAGATTCAGTCACAGTAAAAAATAAAGAGATGAACAGGTCTTCATGAATAAGTTTTCAGAACAATGCCATGTTCCACCAGTGAGGGAGAAGAAAGAAAAGAGGAAGTGGAAAAAGCAGGAAAAGCAATTTGTATCCTGCCTAAGAAGATTACTGCCTAAAAACAATAGTGCTGGAAGGGCTAATTATCACCTGCAAAACAAGAAAGTATATTTCCCGCTCCCTCTTGCCAGATTTAAAGGACACATGCACTTCATCAATCCAGAATATACAATATCTCTGGATTTCCTTGAAATATAATGCAGATGAAATGAAGGGAAACTATAAAAGCACATGCCAATTTGTTTTTTTAAACTTTCTCCCCTTTTACTGGGATTTTGAAAGCAACAGCCTTGTTTAATAATAAAAAACAGA
>CM019150.1:64697039-64786147 GCA_009733165.1 Naja naja
TCAGGGCATGTCTGATACCCAGTTGTGCTAGATAGGATTCAAAAGGGTTGGATGTAAATTGAGGGCCATTGTCAGAGACAAGAACATCAGGTAACCGTGGGTTACAAAAAGCTTTTTAAGCTGCTTGATGACAGCATCAGTTGTGGTGGATGCCATAGGGATTACCTCTAGCCATTTGGAATATGCATCTACTATAATAAGGAAGGTGTGCCCTCTGGTAGGGCCAGCGAAATCAATGTGAATCCTAGACCATGGGCCCCTAGGACATTCCCATTCCTGTTTGGGGGCGAGAGGTGGGGCAGGCCTGACTACCTGACAGTTGGGACAAGATGCAACCCAGTTTTCAACCATTTTGTCAATACCTGGCCACCATACATAACTCCTGGCCAATCCCTTCATCCTTACAATACCAGGATGACCCTCATGTAACATTTCCAAAACCTCTCTTTGCAGTTTTGCAGGAATAACCACCCTGTTACCCCACAAAATACATCCTCTTAATACAGATAATTCAGTTTGCCTGGATTTAAAAGGTTGGGCAAGGTGAGGTAGATCTTGAAGAGGCCAACCTTTCTTAATCCAGCCTATAATAGGAGCCAATAAAGTGTCTTTGGCAGTCTCTCTGGCAATTTCAGCAGCATGTACTGGAAGCTTGGCAACAGTTTCTAGGAAAAAGGTGTGTGCCTCAGGTTCAAAGTCCTCCTTGTGACAAAGTGGGCAGCGACTCAAGGCATCAGCATGTCCAATGTCCTTGCCAGGCTTGTGGATAAGGTTGTATGAATAAGCAGCAAGAAATTCAGTCCACCTCAGCATTCTTGGTGACAGGATAATGGGTGTAGGTTTGTCTCCTGCCACAATGCCTAACAAAGGTTTGTGATCTGTGACAATGGTAAATGTTCTCCCATATAAATACTCATGAAATTTCTTGATAGCTGCAACAATTGCCAATGCTTCCTTGTCCAATTGGCTGTAATTCCTCTCTGCTTTGGTCAAGGTGCGAGAGTAAAATGCAATAGGGGCTTCCTCCCACTGGGAAGCCTGTGGCTCAAACCCCACTCCAAGGGGATGCATCACAAGTCAGTACAACAGGTAAATTCTCAGAGAACTGTATGAGTACAGCATCAGACGTGATTAGTCTTTTAATACTGTTAAATGCTGATTGTTCTTTCCTGCCCCAGACCCAAACAGACTTTTTGTCAAGCAATCTGTGTAATGGTTCTGCAATGGTTGCCTTCTGAGGTAGGAACATGTGATAAAAGTTAATAAGTCCAAGGAAGGCTTGCAAATCTGTTTTGCATTTTGGTCTAGGGGCTTCTTTGATTGCTTGAACCTTGGCATCTGTAGGGTGGATGCCATGCTTGTCAATCATATAGCCCAAGAACTCAACCTTGTCAGTTCTAAGAGTGCATTTTTCTTCCTTGACTTTTAACCCGCTTTCTTGAATCTGGTAAGGACTTCTCTGAGTCTCTCTTGTAATTGAGTGTCATTTTCAGCAGAGATTAACACATCATCAAAGTAAGGCACTACCCTGGCAGTCCTTGGAGCATCCTTTCCATAAGGCTTTGGAAAATGCCTGGTGCCACGCTTACTCCAAACTGTAACCTTTTACATTTGAAGGCACCTCTATGAGTCACAATGGTTTGGGCCTCTGCAGTGGCATCATCAACTGTTAGTTGTTGATATGCCTGGGCCAGATCCAATTTGGCAAAGACTGTACCCCTGCCAAGTGAATGTAATAAATGATGCACCACTGGAACTGGATATGCGCTCTGTTGAAGTGCATGGTTCAATGTCCCCTTATAGTCCCACAGATTCTCACTGACCCATCAGTCTTGACTGGTGTGACTATGGGTGTCTCCCATCTGGAGTGGTCAGTGGGCTCTAAAACTCCTTGAGCTATTAGTTTATCTAATTGTGCATCAATTTTTCCTTTAAGGCAAATGGGACCCTTCTGGGCTTTAAGCGAATTGGGGGCACCTTGGGATCTAGGTTGAAAGTGATAGGGGTCCCCATATACTTGCCCAATCCATGCTGAAGACCTCTGGAAACTCAGACTTCAGGGCCTCCTCCCATTCAGTGTTGCTCACGTGATTGATGCCAGTCACCTCGATGCCTAGTGGATTGAACCACTCAAGTCCCAGCAAGCTTGGGGGTCCTTGTCCACGATGGTCAGGGGCAAAGCGTTTGGTGTGGCCTTTGAACTTCACGTTGAATTCTCTTGTTCCAACTACTGGAATCTTGAGTCAGTGCTTGCTTCTGGAAATGCTTCTTCTGAATGTTGGGAAATAGCCTGTGAATAGTGTCCCATGACACCATAGATAAATAGGAGCCTGAGTCCACTTCCATTTGGCAAGGCCTTCCTTCAATTAGTACCTTCACATGTACTTTTCTGCTTCTTAAGGGTGAAGAATGACCAATGGTGACTGTTTGATGAGTTTCATTCTTCCCATTTGCTTCTGTTAGCCCCATTTTCTCACTGAAGTTGTTAGGCTTGAAATCTTTGTCAGGAAACTTCTTTCTGCTTGGTGGAGTTCTGGATGATTTGCAGACTCTTGCTAGGTGACCTCTTTTTTCACAATGGAGGCAGATGGTATCAAGAAACTTGCATTCAGTGCGGGGGTGCCCCCCACAACCTCTGCAATAAAAGTCTTGCCTCTTTCTTCCAAGGTCTTTCCTTTTCTTCTCCATTCTGAGTCTATAAATTCCTTCCTCCACCTCACTACAGTCTGAATCAGAATCTATTTGCTCGCAATGGGTTGTTGTGGATTTTTCCACATCAGGATGGCTTCGGCCTTGTTAATTTTCTTCATGGCTGCTGCTGAGGACTTGGTAGCTTCGCTGAAGAAGCTTCTTCTATGGCCTCCTTAAGCATGATCTTAGGTTTCATTAATAATTTGCTCTGCAAAACCTTGTCTTTTAGGCCTAGAACAAATCGATCGCATGGCCTCTTCTAAGTTGATAAATTCACATGCACCCCAATGTCCCTTAAACTTGCCATGAAGTCATTAACGTTTTGCTTTCCCCTTGATCCCGATGGTAGAATTCGTGTCTCTTAATGAGGCATGATACTTGTGGCGTAATGGGCTCTTAATAACTTTTCTAAATTGGGCCAGTCCATTACCTTCCGTCTGCAGCTCCGCCAATGCCTTCACCATCTTGAAAACGGCACCGCAGTGGGAGGACCTCTTGTGTCGGAAGCGATGCTTTCCTTTGGGCGATGTGCTTCCCGTCTTTGGGCCGGTGCAGTGCCATCACTCATCTTCTTGCTTCGGTTGTCTTCTCTTTGGGAAGGATCCCACCTTCGCCAGTGTTAGATTTGCATGAAGAGTCAGCGGAGTGCTTCAGTGAAGAGTTTATTAGTGACTACAGCTCATAACAGACCCGATTTGGCTGGTCTGGCTGCTACTTATAGCCAGCAGCCGCGGTTGCCAGCCAATCAGAGTGCAGGGTTTTCCAGCTTTTTAAACCAATCATTTCTGACATTTTACAAGAACAGTTCAAACTTAACCAATGACATTCAAACCTGCATACATAACACATGCCTTAATAGTGTCAACCACCTGTTCGTATCCAGGCTTCCTCTAATATACACCTTGCCCTCGGAGGTTGTGGGAGTTGTGGGAGCATCATCACTTGAGACTTACAAGAAAAGATTGGACTGCCATTTGTCAGAAATGGTGTGGGGTAGGGGGTTGGACTAGATGACCTACAAGGTCCCTTCCAACTCTGATTATCTGTTATCTGTAATATAGTTATTCTGAATGGGGACATCTTCTCTGGCAAGGACTTGGTCCATCACTTCCTCCTCCTAGATTTGTGGTTCCTCATTAAACAGCCAGTGGAGGCCATGGTCAAAGGAACCATTACTCAACTTCATCTGATGTGCCAATTATAATCCTACATGGACTTGGATGTCCTGGACTCATGCCTTAACTACCATTTGAGTACTATACTACAACATGTTGTACAAGAGACTGTCTTAGGAAATGACCCAGAAGCTACTGTTAATAATAATAAACAAAGCAGCTAGAATGCAAAATATGGTGTAGTACCAGAGGTGGTGGAAGTTGGGAAGTTGGGAGGCATATAAATTATTCCTCTTCCAGAATAGATTCTCCTTCCTGGTCTGATCATTGCAAAAGGGCCTGCAGAACTTTCCCCTCACACACACATACCTTTTGAGGTTCATTGGGCTGTGGGTAAGATAGCAGGCCTTCTTGCTACTAGATTCCATTTAATAATACTCTCCCTGGACGTGGGTGTAATTCACATTCTCCTGGCTTTTCACAAGCTGGTCAAAACCATTTTATTCCATTGTGCCTTGTCCCAAGCTGAGTGATTTTGACACGGATTTTACTGTATGATTTATTTGAACTCTATTGGTTTTGTTCTACTATTTTGTTCTACTATTTCCCATCTAGCATACTCTGGGAGTGGGAGACTTTAAAATACTGTAAAATTAACAAACAAATAAATAAGATGACCCTCTTGAATCTAACACTAACAGTGAAGTAAGTTACCGGATAGTGAACAAAACAAATAAATACTTGTACAACATTTGCAACTCTACTGCTGTAGTTGATATTGTAAAATATAGGGATATGCTGAAAACTTGCACTGAAATAACTGAAATGATGAAAAGCTAGTTTGAAGTGGTCATGTAAGGCCTAGATTCCAAAGCTGAATTCAGCCTTGAATGCAGCCTTCAAAGCTGTTGCAAATGTAGCTCCTGAGGTTTAATATTCAATATTAGCCTTGGTGGTGTAGGCTGTTAAATACCTAGCACTTAGCTCCAGCTGCCTGCAATTAGTGCAGGCTTGAATCCCACCAGGCTCAAGGTTGACTCAGCCTTCCATCCTCTCGGGGTAGGTAAAGTGAGGACCCAAGATTGTTGGGGGCAATAAGCTGACTTTGTAAAAATGCCGCTTGGGGGGGGCAAAAGCCCTAGTAATAAGCAGGCATATACAATGGAATGAAGGCTATTGCTGAGCACATTGGGTTGTGCTCCAAAGATTGTGCCGCCCTGAGTCTCTCGGAGAAGGGCAGCATATAAATGTGAATTAAAAAAAAATGCCAGTAGCAGAAATTTAACTATTTTTGTCCTTCTCCAGCCCCTTTTTGTCTCAACTTGCATCATGTTTTCAGAATGTTGTTCCATGGAAAAGGGCAGTCATCAGCCTGAAGAAGGTTGTGTAACCCTGACCTAGGGATCTAACCTTCCCTCCAGTGGCTTTTCATTCTACTCTTTGCATACTTCTAAAGTGTCCGTCACCTCCCAACACACAAGCACTCATACTTTGATAGGCAAGTTAGCAGTCAAGTCCAAGGAAAAAGGTTCATTTGCTTGTAACTTGGCTTCACATGGAAGTCAACAGTGGGATAATCACTATTTAAAAATATTGTCAATCTGGGAGTCTTATTACTAGTGAAGAACAATTTAAAGGAAGAGAGGTGATCACAGCAGGGGTTCCCAAAAGCAACTTTAAAACTTGTGGACTTCAACTCTAGAATTCTGGGAATTGAAGTCCACAAGTCTTAAAGTTGCCAAGTTTGAGACCTTTGGCTTACAGCCATCTGTCTGACCCACCTATTTTTTAAAAAAAATCCATTATTTATTACTGCTCTGTTCATCTTTAATGCTGTCTGCCATCACGCATAGCTGATCACAGTGAACCAATTAGCTGGCATGGTTGATGACAGGTCCTCCCCTTTAATCTGCTCCTGTTTCATTGTCAAAGCTGATGATGGCTATTTCCCTAGATTCTGATCCCAGAAACACCTCAACTGCAGTTGTTAATCTGGTTAAAATATTTACTAATCTCCTTCTTCTTTACCCCTTCCAGCCGAATAGGCAGGGCTGGTGGGTTGTAGCTACTCAGGGCCATCACTGTATTCAAGGTGCACAGGATTATTCTCGGAGTTGTATAGACACAATAGAGGAGAGATAAAGGAACTTCCCAGACATGCAGGCTAGCCAACTAATGATATTAGGTTCCTTTTAAAGAAGAAGAAAAGAAGAAGTAGAGATTTCCATCTCTACACAGGAAACAGCAGAAGAAACTCAAAAACCCACGCAGGTCATCTAAGCAGAACTTACTGGCTCTACGTGTATAGCTGTTTATTGCCAAATTCAAACTTAATGTAGTTTGGGCTTGATTAGAGTATTCGCAGATTGAAGTCCATCGCTGTATACTTTGACATATCCATTATTATTGTACAATACCACTGAGTCCTGGTTTATTTGCATAAAATAATGATGAAAAGTCAAGTATTGTTATTATAATGGCCATTTGGAACTGACCCTTGACCTCTGATTAAAAAAAACCCCATGATTCAATTCAGTCTCTTGCTTATTTTAATACTCACTTAATAAACCAGAATTTGAAAAGCTGGAAAATTCAACAATGTGTTGTCCTTGTTCATTTTGGTAATATTAGAAATAATAGTTGATACTATTACATTTTTATTTTTTATTTTTATTTTATGTATTTGTTTGTCAAACATGTACAAGTTAACAAGTATGAACATAAACAAAACAAAGTAAATACAGATAAATAGGGACAGTAAGACAGGGACGGTAGGCACTCTGGTACATTTAGGCATGCCCCCTTTAAGGACCTCTTAGGAATAGGATCCATGGTAGGCAGTTTGAGATTGAAGCTGTGAGGAGTTGAGGCTGTAACAACGGAGTCGGGTAGGGCATTCCAGGCATTGACCACTCTGTTGCTGAAGTTTTATTTTCTGCAATCGAGTTTGGAGTGGTTTACCTTGAGTTTATATCAGTTGTTTCCCTGTGTATTATTGTGGTTGCCCATGTATTATTGTGATTGAATCTAACTTTTCCCAGTGGTAAAATATAATGCTGCTGCAAAATGTGACAAGCCACACAAAATGTGGATTCAGATGCCAAGCAGGAGAAAAAAAATCTGGATTCTGTGTTAGAAATAAGTCTCAGCAGTTAATGTTTTCATGTTTGATGCAAAAGAAAACATTTTTTTCTGTAATAACAGATTTTGGAAGTCATTTGAATATGGCACTCAGATAAACAGGTGGCATGGTGTCTGTTTATTTGCATGCTTGTGTGCTTGTGTTTACTTCTTGCACTTTTAATCAGTTCAGTAACTGAAATTATCTGTGTGAATCAGGAAGCGATTCAAAACATTAAGTGACAAAAACAGACACACAGTAAATACAATGAGTACAATCAAATGGAATTCAGAAATAACAAAGGAATCCATGATTAGTCCAATGTTAAACAGTATTCAAAATCGGAAGTCTAGAAAGGCCTTCAAGAAAAAGGAAGTTTTTGCCAAAGTCTGAAAAGATATTTAGGCACTAATAGCCTCCAATCCCAAACCCCTCTCAGTTGTAGCTCCCTAACTCACTCCACTTGGGATGAGGGATCAGGAGGAGGGCCTCAAAATAAACTCAAAATAAACTCAAAATAAACTTGACTCCAAGCAGTAGACAAGAGAAGAGGCATTCCTTGAAGGAAACCATTTTGTCTGCAGGAACTCATGTTCTTTATAGGAGACTTATATGGATACCTGAATTAAATTACTATTAGGATGAGTGTGCATAAGCGCACCAAAGTGCCTACCGTCCCTGTCCTATTGTTTCTTTTATTTTCTTATATGTATCCATGTATTTATAACTATGTTTATACTTATACATATTATCTTGTATGCAATTTGACTAATCAAATAAATAAATAAATACATAAATAAAAAAGATTAAGCTGATCCCAACTACTCAGATCTGGGGTTAGGTTACTAATATTAACAAGATTTGTAGGGGCCTTCTGAAAATAGAAGATTCAGTCACAGTAAAAAATAAAAGAGATGAACAGGTCTTCATGAATAAGTTTTCAGAACAATGCCATGTTCCACCAGTGAGGGAGAAGAAAGAAAAGAGGAAGTGGAAAAAGCAGGAAAAGCAATTTGTATCCTGCCTAAGAAGATTACTGCCTAAAAAACAATAGTGCTGGAAGGGCTAATTATCACCTGCAAAACAAGAAAGTATAATTCCCGCTCCCTCTTGCCAGATTTAAAGGACACATGCACTTCATCAATCCAGAATATACAATATCTCTGGATTTCCTTGAAATATAATGCAGATGAAATGAAGGGAAACTATAAAAAGCACATGCCAATTTGTTTTTTTTTAAACTTTCTCCCTTTTTACTGGGATTTTGAAAGCAACAGCCTTGTTTAATAATAAAAAAAACAGAAATTTATATTTTTTCATAAAATTTCAAGAATCTTTCTAGAAAGAAGGGAATGGAACCAAGAAGAGTTAGGCTCGCTTTTATCTGCTTTGCAGTTGATCTCATGCTCTCAAGACTTTTTTGGTCCCTGTGTGGTCAAGTAGCATCATCCAGGCAAAAGCCAAGTAGCTTTTGCCTGGATGATGCTTCTCTCCTTATGAGATTACTATGTATCCCACTATATGCTACCCTGGCAACTTAAGCACCATTCCCATGAGCGTATATATATTAAAACCCTACAAGTATATGTAGGCCAAAAGACAGATTTGAAGCTCCCTCCTAATATGACAGAGAGGGTCTTACCTTCAACCGCAACATGGCAAAAGGAGAATTTATTTACAATATAGCAATAGAAAGCTTCAGTTGCAAAATGCAGCAGTATGGGCAGTTATATGTGTCCCTAGAATGAGACATATGCTTCTGGTCCCTGAGCTGCATCATGATCAATTTGTGCCTGAGTCCAATTTAAGATGATGTTTTTGATCTTTAAAGCCCTCGTGGCATTGGGCTGGGCTTTCTGATGAACTGCCTTCACCATACATCTGTCCATTTTACCAGGTCTAGGAGAACAAATATACCGTAGGTCCCTTCTGCAAAAGAATTTCATGTGAGGGAACCAAGAATTTTTTCTGCAGTAGCCCCTGCCCAGTGGAACATTGTTTTCCCTCAGCCCCAAGTTGAAATATCCTTCTGGAAGTCCCACAAAACACAGTTGTAACAGCAGGCTTGGGGGACTCAAGGACATGGTGTTCTAATGAGGTGCCTGCACTTAACATTTGTTTTTGGCTATTTTATTATTAATAATAAGAGTGGATCAACCTATTCTGCAAAGCACCTGAAGGCAGAACAAGAAACAATAGATGGAAATTAATCAAGGGGAGAACCAACCTAGAACTAAGAAGAAATTTCTTGATGGTTAGAACAGTTAATCAGTGGAATGGCTTGGCTCCAGAAATTGTGGGTGCTCCAACATTGAATGTTATTAAGGAGAGATTCGATAGCCATTTCTTTGAAATGTTTCTGCTTGAGCAGGGGATTGGCTAGAAGGTCCCTTCCAACTCAGTTATTCTGTTAATATTGTCTTTTTAGTTGAACTTGTTTTAATATTATAATTTTACAATTCTTTAATTGTGTGCTATCTAAGGCTACTTTTCTGTGAGATGGGTAGCTATATAAATATGATAAATCAATAAGCAAGCAATATTGTAAATGCTCAAGTTTCCTCTTAAACACAAAAACTTTCAAAATAAAACTCATCTCTATGATAATATCAATAACACGGATAAAAATCTTCAAAAACCAAATATATATAAAATAAATTGTATATAATTATAATTAAAACACACTCAGGCAAAGGCCAAAGACAAAGCAAGCAATATTACCAGCTTTTGGAAAGCATGCATTGATAGGATCAGAAGCACCCAAGCCAATGGTGGGATTCAAATTATTTTACTACCGGTTCTGTGGGCATGGTTTGATGGGCGTGGCAGGGGAAGGATACTGTAAAATCTCCAGTCAGAGGTGGTATTTGTCAGTTCTCTGAACTACTCAAAATTTCCGCTACCAGTTCTCCAGAACTGGTCAGAACCTGCTGAAAACCACCTCTGACCCAAGAATTTAGAAAAACGCTCAATTCAAAATCAAACTGAAATCTTCCAAAACCACTCAGGATCCAGGCTGAACCCTCCAATCATACATAAGTTCTAAGCATACAGCAAAATCATTGGGGGGGGGATTAACTGATGCTGTGAGAAGGATCTCAGCAGCTGAAAGGGAAATATCCCCCCGCTCATTGTAGTATATTAGCTGTCTCTTAAAAGAAACTACTTTAAACGGGCATGGAACAGACTTCTCTGGACTTAAGACTCTAAGACAAGATGATTACCTGCCCCTTCTTGAAATCTCTCCAGACCAGCTGATAATGGTTGCACAGAGGTATCATATATATATGGTTTGCCAATTGCACAGTGGCAGATAGGACAGCACTCCAGAGGGTTAATGTCATTGCCCAGAAGATCATTGGTTGCCCTCTCCCCTCTTTGGAAGAGCTTTATAGCTCCATTAACCACCTGTTAAGAAAGTTCAAAACATTCTCAAAGATTCATCTCATCCTGGACACTCTTTTTTTGAACTATTACCATCTGGCAGATGGTACAGGATAATAAAAAGGACAAGCAAGCTGAAAAACAGCTTCTATCCCAGGGCAGTAGCTCTGTTGAATTCTACTGTATAGTGCAGTGTTGGTGCGATGTTGCGGGTTTTCAATTCAATGTGTGGAGTTTGAAGGATGTGTGCTTGTGTTTATTTTCATGGTCATGACGTGCACTGAAGATGGTGTTTGATTTCGTTGTACGTGGTGCAATGGCAATAAACTAAACTAAACATGTATACATATACATATACATATACAGTACATATACATATACATACATGTGTGTGTGTGTGTGTGTGTGTGTGTGTGTGTGTGAACTGTCCCTACATAAAGGGTAAAATCTCTGTTATCGGCTTAACAAACTGACTGATCAGCATGGAACAAGACAGGATATTTGTCTTCTTAGAAACAGTGTGGAGTGCTCCATCCACATGGCCTGTCCTTGGCAAAATTGTAGCCTGAGGGTAACAAAATAGTCAGGCCTTCGTCTGGCAAGCTGCCTTCCCCAGCCATTGCAAATAAATCTCTGTTTCCGATACAAAAGGGACTGCATTGATATACCTCAGTGTGAAACCCAAACATGCCTGCTACCTCCCTGTGAGGATGGGGCTAGTTTTGAATGGGTTAATTAGGAGGATAATGAGCTAACAAGGGTTCATTTCTGTTCACTGGCTCAATGAGGAATTCATTAGGAGAACTTAATCTAACAGAACAATTCCAAGGCTTAGAAAGATTGTCCATTGATTGGCAACTGGAAGGTATATGTGCAGGTTTTGACTTGAGGGGAGAGGGTCAGAGATGAGTGCTTCAAATAGGGTCATTAAAAGGAGTCCAATTTGACCAAGAAACAGTCTTCAAATAATATTGATATGTAACTTAAGGATAAGGAATGAACCTATGCTACTTTGCTGATTTAATTCACATGGCTTTCTGTATCACACTGAATGAAAACTCAATTACAAGATAAGGGAACGGAAATGAAAGACAGAAAAACATAAATCATCATCATCATCACCACCATCACCACCTGGACAGTGCCTGTAATATGATACTCAGCTGGAATAATTGATTGGACTCAGCTAGAACTTGATAAGTTGGATTGAAAGAGAAGAAAACTAATGACAATGCACCATGCTCTGCACCCAAAAAATGATGTTGATCAATTGTACTTGCCAAGATGTCAGGGTACAGAAGTCTCTTACAGGTGAAACAAACTGTGGAAGAGGAAAAACATGGCTCAAATGACATAAAAAAGCAAAAGAGCCTCTGCTGAAGGAGATGAATAAGGGAAACCTCTTGAAAACAACAAGATTGAAAGCAGAATATCGAAAGAAAAGAATTGAGCATCAGGTTTTTAAGCTGATGAAAAAGAAGCCAGTCAATACCTGAAGGACACTGAAGAAAAGTTAGATACAAAGCTAACATGCAGCTGGTTGAGATTGGAGTGATGAAGAAAGAAACTGAAGGCATCATTTTGGCTGCCCAAGAACCAGCTTTGCGGACCAATTCCATGAAAGCAAAAATTCAACATGTCAGCAACAACAGCAAATGTTGCTCATGCAACAAGAAAGGTGAAACAGTGGATCACCTTATCAGTGGCTGCAGCAAAATCTCACAGACTGATTATCTACAACATCATGATTGAGCTGCCAAAAGTATACATTGGAAACTTTGCCAGAAGTTTGGGTTCAAATGCAATTACTGGGAACACCAAATTGATAAAGTTCTTGAAAATAAGCAAGTCAAGATCCTGTGGGACTTTTGGATCCCAACAGACAGGCATCTGGCCCACAACGTGCCTGACAACACAATTGTGGAAAAGGAAAAAAAAGTCTGGTTCACTGATATTGCAATACCAGGTGACGCACGAATAGAAGAGAAACAGCTAGCAAAAAATAATAAAATATCATGATTTGCAAATTGAAGTTGAGCGACTATGGAGGAAGAAATCAATGGTTGTACCAATAGTAACAGGAGAACCCCAAAGGGCTCTCTAGATACTTGGAAATTTTGAACTTATTAGACCTGAATATCCTGACATTGCAAAAAAAAACAAACCTTACCCTACTTGGAACTTCCTATATACCTTAATAGCTCTTAGGTTCTTGATTAGGACTTGAACTGTTAAATTTTTACCAGTCCCAGACTGTGAATCGAATTTAAGATTAAATCTTAAATAATAATAATAATAACAATAATACTTAGGTGCTACCTTAACAGCTCTTAGGTCCTTGGTTAGGACTTGAACTATTAAGTTTTAACCAGTTCCAGACTATGAATTGAATTGAAGATTAACCATAATAATAATAATAGCAACAACAATTAAGGATTTGATTTAGAATGGTCTGGACTGATAGGACATTGTCATCTGTAAGGCAAGACATTTGCAAGGCCAATTGTTACTACACAGAAAGCAAGTCAGCAGGACTTGGATATCTTTAAGGAAGTGGGGAAATCCTTAACTTTCAAAAGTCAAAGTATGAGGTATGTCAAAAGTATAAAATGCATATTTGTACTGAGGAATACACTGTTTTGTTTAAGTTACTTTGATTGATTTCATTCCTTTCTTTCGCCATTTGCCAGAAAAAAAGGGAATTTTTTTTGCATAAGATGTCATTCTTATTACCTGCATAACCTATTGCACAGCAATTCTGTTTCCCCATCCCCTACATGTGCTATTTGATTGAATCGCTTAATTCACTAACCTTATCAATCAGTCAATAGTTTTGCTCTCTTTAAAAGAGATGTACAAAGTCCTTCAAAATATGTGTTGTGAAATTCTACTTCGGCAAACCCTTGATTCTAATTTATTTGAAATACAGAAGGTCAGGATAAGGTTTAAAAATTTCAATTGGCAATTGCTAGGCCATCTCAAGAGTTCATGTTTACATCAGTAAGTGGAAGCTGCTGGATCAGATCTATTTTTTTTCCCATTAAAGCTATTACTTCAAATGTGCAGGCCTGAAATGACCAGATTCATAGGATTATTAAAGAGATATACAGTGCTTGCTACAGTTTATCAATTGACAAAACCCAGATTGTTCTTTAATATTCCTAAAGCTGGTGTTAAGCACCTTACGTGCAATTTTCACTTTCAAAAGAAGCTGACCCTTCCCCCGGCCTTTGACCTAACCCTCATCACCTTCTGCAACCATAAGAGACTTTTTTAAAAACACAGCTCATGCGTTGCCGGGATCCTTTAGCATAAGCATTGCAGACATTTTGCTCAGGATTTTCTCCCACTGATTATTCCATCCCCTTAAGCTACTTTTGAACCAGGATGTATCTCTTTATTTATCTCTCCGGACTCTCCTCTGTTTCCATGTGGATTCTTTGGGGAAGCAGATGGGCACCTTGGAACACAGAGACCTTCCCTGCATTAGGGAAAATCCATGCTGGGCTTTAATTAGCAATTTAGAAAGGAAAAGTCGTACAATGGCTATTTATTATCTTTACAATGGGTAACCTACTAAAAGACTAGTAGGTATTTTCTACTTGTTTTGCAATTGATTTTTGTTAGCACTTTTGTAAGATTTAAACATTACCAGTTGATGCTGAATTACAGATGGAGTATGCCAAAAGTGCTTCAAAAGCTGAGAAAGGACATGCACAGCAATAATAGGTGATCTTGTAGTTCAATGATGACATGCATACAAATTATAATTCTGTTCCTATTTGCCCATATTTTGAAGACAGAGAAGTACAGCAAAGGTTGGTTGTTTTTCCTGAGTTGTGCAGCCCTCCCTGTTAAGTTTGCATGAAGAGACAGACGCGGAGTGCTTCAAGCTCTTTGTTTGTTAGTGACTACAGCTCAGAACTGTTAAATTCCTGCTCTTAAGATCCAGCTGTCTACAATTACTGTAGGCTCGAATCCCACCAGGCTCAAGGTTGACTCAGCCTTCCATCCTCTCGGGGTAGGTAAATTGAGGACCCAAGATTGTTGGGGGCAATTAGGTGACTTTGTAAAAATGCCGCTTAGTAATAAGCAGGCATATACAATGGAATGAAGGCTATTACTGAGCGCATTGGGTTGTGCTCCAAAAATTGTAAGCCGCCCTGAGTCTTCGGAGAAGGGCGGCATATAAATGTAATTAAAAAAAAAAAAAACGAACCCACTTTGGCTGGGCTGCAGCTGCTACTTATAGCCAGCAGTCGCAGTTGCCAGCCAATCAGAGTGCAGGGTTTTCCCGCACTTTTTAAACCAATCATTTCTTACATTTTACAAGAACAGTTCAAACTAAACCAATGACTTTAAACCTGCATACATAACACTCCCCAAAATACAAAGATGAACTGTCCCCAAAATACAAAGATGAACTGTCCCCAAAATGGCTTTGAGGCATTCAAAATCATTCAGGAGACACCATGAGATGGTGTTTCCTCATGAGATTTCTAAAATTTAAAATAACGTTATTGCTTATTTAAAAAAAAACAATATCACCAAACACAGGGGTCCCCCAGTCTGTTGACCAGCACCAATCTGTGGCATGCCAGAAACTGGGCCACGCAAAGCCCCCATCCACAGGATGCAGGCAGCACATGAAACCATACCCCCTCCGTGCCATGGAAAAACCACTCTCCACAGAACCGGTCCCTGTTGCCCAAAAGGTTGGGGGCCACTGACCAAACATACTTGAGAACTTCAGCCTTTTTCTTGCACACAAATAATCTTTTCACCGTCGTTTGCAGAAATCATGGTTGGATCCGGTTTCTATTTCAGGAACTAATTTATCATTCATTTAATAAATATTGCCACTAAACAATGATTTTCAAACACAGGTAGTCCTCGACTTATGACCACAATGGGCTCCAAAGTTTCTATTGCTAAGCAAGACAGTTCTTAAGTGAATTTTGCTGCATTTTACAACCTTTCTTGTCACAGTTGTTAAGTGAATCACTGCAGTTGTTAAACTAGTAACATAGTTGTTAAATGAATTTGGCTTCCCAATTGACTTTGCTCATCAGAAGGTCACAAAAGCATGACCCCAGGACACTGCAACCATCATAAATATGAGTCATCATAAATATGAGTGGGAAAAATGGCCTTTCAGTCCACTTTTTTTCAGTGCCATTGTAACTTCAAGTCATCACTAAATTAACTACTGTAAATCAAGGACTATCTGTATACTATGTAGGAAAATTAATCATCATATGACAGGACAGATATTGTTTGAGACTGTATAATCTGTGGTTGTAAACAATTATAGAAATGGGATATTTGTGCACCACAGAGCGAGGGAGGCATTAAAGGAGAGAAATAGGTAGAAGTGAATGGGTTTTTAATGATGAAGATAGAAGTCAGAGATTGCTTGAACGATGCCCCAAAGGTGGGACATGTTGCTTGTCATCCAAGAAGCTTCTGCACTCTGACTGGTTGGTGGGGAATGGAATAAATCCTTCCATTCCCCACCATCCAGTCAGAACTGAAGAAGCTTCTTGGATGAGAAGCAAAACATCTTCAAAGAAAAACCAGAAAGTCCAGCTGCCTCTTGAAAAAGCACCTTTGGGGCAACCATGGCCTGGATGACTGAGAATCTCCATAGACATTTACTTGAGTGATGCTCCAAAATCTTATCACCTGAAAATATACCTACGTAAGCTGATCAGAACTGCAAAGATATTAGCTCATTATGAGTTTTCTATTCAGAAAGGAGGTTTTTACTGAAAGAGTTCATTTCAATTTCTTGCTTTATGAATCAATTACCATTTAGGAAACTTCTAGTCATGAATATTTACCCTTTTCTTTCTTTTCCTGGTCTGTTTAAATCTATTCCTTCCAGTAACTTCTGCTTACATTCCAGCTTTAAATCCCTCAAAGACATCCTAAGCTTTTGCAATTATATTTAAGGTTCGGAAATTAGAAATAGAATAACACGATTTTTCTCCCCATAAAACCATTGCTACTTCTGCTGAGAATATTTGTAGCTTGTCAAATGATAATAGCAGATTTCTATTTTCAGAAATCAAGATGAGCCCCCCCCCCCACCATTTACCCCTATAAATTTGTGGTAATTTGTTGGGATAAACTGGGCACATAAAAAATTGGGAAACTCCCAGCAATAGCTGCACAACCCAGACATTTCATGGAATATTGTCTGTCTTTATAATGGAGTATTGAAGTATTGCAGAATTCTAAAGAGATTAAAAGAAGTTTGTTTACCAATCTTTTAGTATTTGATTTACTGTAGAGCAGTGGGATTCTAATAGTGATACTTTCAGGCCAAACAATTAAAGAGTTTTTTTCTGCCAGAAGAAGACCAATAAAAATAAACCATGAGGAATCCAACTACTTATATTTTACTTTGTCATGGAGTCTTAGATAATGCTACACTGGTAATACCACAATAAAATTATATAAAATTTAATGTGCACTGATGAAGTGCACAAAAGCTTTGCTAAAATAACTGTATTATTTGTGAAGGCAGAAAGGGACTAAAAGTTCAAATCACTGTCCTTGATTCCCCCATACTTCTTTGCTAGAAAGTGGTAATATGATCTTGCATTTAAAATGGTGAACTCATTTAAATGTTTATTTTGACAGTTTTAACGTTTTTGAAGGAAGGTTTTTAAAAGATACATTTTTCCAGTCCTCTTTTTTTACTTACCTGTGCAGTCTGCCTGTTTTGCATCATGGCCCATCTGTTGAATAGGAATAGGGAACCAATATGATAGACAATGAAAGATTGTCCAAGTTTGAAGTATCACAATCTGTACTGTTAAAGAGAGACATCCTCTCCTGCACATCCCATGCCTATTTATTAACTACAAAATGGCATAAATTGGTCTAATCTCATTTTATCTCACAACTGTCCTGTTAGATAAGATGGATGAGAAAGGGTGACTGATACACAGTAAATTCACCGGGTAGGTTTCTAGATTGACTGAAATCTTGGCCTAATTTCCTAATGACCTGTTCTCATGGAGTCTGATAGCACCCAACTGAATGTATTTTCCAGATCCAAAACATTTTTGTTCATTTCTCAAGTGAGTTAGATCTTAGGTAGAGGCTAATATTTGGGATAGATTCTTCTGCTCGAACAGGGGTTTGGACTAAGATGACTTCAAAAGGTCCTTTCCAACTCTGTGGTTCTATGTTCCCAGGAACAGAAATGATAGAGTTCAAGCTGTAAGCCAGACTAATGGCACAGTTCAGAATCTTTCTGGTTTAGAAGTTTGGAAATCCAGTTTAAAAGGAAGACTTTATTTCTTGTTGTTGTTAGTTGCGAAGTTGTGTCCAACCCATCAAAACCTCATGGACAATGTTCCTCCAGGCCTTCCTGTCCTCTATCATCTTCTGGAGTCCATTTAAGCTCACGCCTACTGCTTCAGTGTCTCCATCCAGCCACTTCATTCTCTGTCATCCCCTTCTTCTATTGCCCTCAATCTTTCTTATATTCCAGGTTCCTACAGAGAATAGATCTTTACAGCATCGGACTTTCCTTTCACCACCAGATGCATCCACATCTGAGTGTCCTTTCGGCTTTGGCTCAGTCACTTCACTCTTTTTGGCACTACTAGTACTAGCCCTCTGCTCTTCCCCAGTAGCATATTGGACACCTTCTGACCTATCTCATCTTCCAGCATCATATCTTTTTGTCTTTTGGTACTGCCCAAGGCGTTTTCAAGGCAAAGATACTGGAGTGGGTTGCTATTTCCTTCTCCAGTGGATCACATTTTGTCAGAACTCTCTGCTATGACCTGTCCATGTTGGGTGGCCCTGCATGTCATAGCTCATAGCTTCATTGAGCTACATAAGTCCCTTCACCATAACAAGGCAGTAAGCCATGAAGGGGACTCTATTTCTATTGAGATGATATTAGATACTTCCTCCATCAGGAGGGACTTGGTGTGGACTTCAGATAAACCATGTATGGAGAGATCCATCTGATGTCCATATCAAAAGAACACCTTTATTTTTGCAGTTCTCTTATCTTTCTATTCCCTGTGGGGAGTTTTCCAGCTGATGCTTTTAATCTTTGTCACTAGATTATGAGGTTTGCTTTTGCTTATTTTACAGTGAAGTACATTAAAAAAAATCAATTGGAACAGAAATATTGGTGAAAGGATTGTAGAACAATTAAAAATAAATTCAATATTCTGGATTAAATCTTGTTGGTCCTGTTCATACTTAAGCATGATGTATCACCAGAAAAACTGGGTCCATTGACTAGCCAATTGGGCCTAAGGAAGCTAAATGTAACCTCAAATAACTCCAAGGCTGTTTCAGGTTAAGATAATGACTTCGGGTCAGCTGTGTCATTTGAATTGCTGAGTAGAAGGTCAATTCACACTGTCTTGGCTCATCTGCAGCAGAAATGTCCCTGTGGTTATTTCAGTTGTCTGCATGTACACACACCCGTAGTATGCAGAGATTATGGTGCAATTGAAGCTCTGCCTGTTTTTTTCTGAGATGCATTAAAAAAAAAGCCAGGCAGAGTTTAGATTACATTGTCAAGGCTGGCACCCTGATGTTGGCAACTACACACTCTCTGCACTCATCTATGCCCAGTTCTGACTGAACCAGAGGTGGTATTCAGAAGGTTCTGACCAGTTCTGGAGAGCCGGTAGCGGAAATTTTGAATAGTTCGGAGAACTGGTAGTAGAAATTTTGAGTAATTCGGAATACCACCTCTGACTGGCCCCACCCCCATCTATTCTCTGCCTCCTGAGTCCCAGCTGATCGACTGGATCTTCTTTTGTTGCCCTGCATAGGAGAATGGAGCTGGAAAGCAGGTTAGTGGGTGTGGAGAGAATGGAGACTTTGCAGTATCCTTCCTCTGCCAAACCTACCACACCACGCCCAACAAGCCATGCCACACCCACAAGCCACGCCCACAGAACCGGTAGTAAAAAAAATTTGAATCCCACCACTGGACTGAACTGCCAGTTCAATGAAGCAAAGGATGGTGGCTGTGCACCGTGTTTTCTGGAGGATGCAGATGCTTTAACACAAAAAAGTTGTTTTGTTTGCATTGATGGTCTCAACTTAGCAAGCTCTGCAGTTCAGCATTAAGGGTTTTTCCACACTGCTGGGCCAAAGAGCTCTCCTCTCATCCTTGAACTGGCAGAAAATCTCACGACAGCGGTATGAAATTGGCCATACCCATTTCTAATCTTCTATCCTGTTTCTATTGCCTCTGTTTCACATTGATACATCACTTCCAGCTGAGTGGCATACCTTGAAACTGCCCTTGCTTGGTGTTAAAATAGAGGGGACTTTAAAAACATTTATATAAATTTTTATTAGAACTTTTTAAAAGGAAGACAGAAAGTAATACAAACTATTATTTTGGTTTTTGTGTCTTTCAGTCAATGCTGAATCTTGATGATTGCTCAATCTGTTCCTTGTGATTTTCTAGGTATGGAAGATGCAGGTAAAGAAGTAAACCTCCAGGAATCTGTAAGAAGAACCGTCAAAGAATCAGGAATGTTATATTTGCAATTATATGTAATGATGAACCTGACACACACATTTCCTTGCAAGAATCTGAAGAATTCACTCCCCACCTCTGGACATTACATGACCATTTTTGGCACATCAAAATAACACTTAGCTATTGATGTTTATAAAGCATGACAAAGTGCTTTTTAAAAGACCCATAAATTTAAACAATTGTTTAACAAAATGAATCACAACAGGTGATGGTGCCTGGCTAATCTTGGCTCATATCAAAAAAGCTAACCCTGAATAGTGGGATGGGTGACTATCAGAAAACCCCAAAGGTAAAAATTAGACTGGAAGAAAAAAAGAAAGAAAAGGGACACACATATGGTCTAGTGGTTATGACATCAGACTAGAAACAAAAGTGTGTATAGTCAAGGCTATGGTTTTCCCAGTTGCAATGTATGGCTATGAAAGTTGGACCATAAGGAAGGCTGAGTGCCAAAGATTTGAGGCCTTTGAACTATGGTGCTGGAGAAGACTTCTGCAAGTTTCTTGGACTGAAAGGTGATCAAACCAGTCACTCTTAGTGGAGATCAATGCTGACTGCTCTTTAGAAGGCCAGATCCTGAAGGTGAAACTCATATACTTTGGCTACCTAATGAGAAGGAAAGACTCACTGGAGAAGAACCTAATGCTGGGAGCGATTGAGGGCAAAAGAAGAAGGGGACACAGAGAATGAGGTGGTTGGATGGAGTCACTGAAGCAGTTGGTGAGAGCTTAAATGGACTCCAGGAGATGGTAGAGGACTGGAAGGCCTGGAGGAACAGTGTCCATGGGGTCACAATGGGTCAGATACAACTGCGCGACAAACAACAACAACAAGTCCTGCCTTAGGAATGAAAACTGGCTGGGTGATGTTGGGTCAGTCAGTCTTTCTCAGCTCGACCCAGGGTTATTGTTGTGAGGAAAATAGGAGGATATGAGGCTTCCTTAGTGCTCTCTGAGCTTGCTTGTTTCCCTGCAGACATTTCATTACCCAAACTAGATAACATCATCAGTGCCTATATTCACTGCCTTGAATTATTATTTATAAAAATAATATAAATGAGTAATTAAATAAATTAATGCCAAGAAAACAATATGAATATATTCACATACTAGTCATTCAAAGTCAAACTGAAGTCAAGGGAGAATCTTTCCATCCACGCTGTGACAGACCGATGAACTGCATCATCCCAAACCCTGCCAGGCTCATGGTGTCAGAATAGATGGCAAGAAGAATAATCCTCTTACCTTTCCTTATCCCATTGAATCATTTTTTTCTTCATAGAAAGGAAGTTCTTTCAGCAGGTGAGCAAGGGAAGCATTGCCATCATTAATTTGCCTTTCTTGTTCTTAATAAGACAACCATTTAGTGCAGTGGTTAAAGTATCAAGCTAGAAACAGAGCAGCTATAAGATCTAGTACTACTATAGGCATGAAAGCAGGTGGTGACTTTGAGCCGCTGACTCTCTCAGCAATAAGAAGAATGCAGCAGCAAACCACTTCTGAAAAATCTTGCTGAAAAATGCCAGGGATTTGTCTAGAGTGGCCAGGAATCAAGATTAAGTCAAAGTCACATGAATACAGACATGTGCACACACAGAGAGACACACACAAACCCAGTGTTGTAGACTACAAATAAAACAGCAGTTGAGGAGTTTTAAAAATGTAAATGTATATACATATAACAAGAGTGGATTATATCCAATTAGGACTTGACATACCAAAGCTCCGTTAGATATTTAACAAGCTACTAAATAAGTTTTTAGATGCAGAACAGTTGAATAAGTTCACAGCAATGTTCGTAGTGAGTCAACAAAGCAGGTCTATATGGATGGCCTAACTTTTTAGATGGATGATAGCAAACTGTACCTAAGATGACAAGCTGGGCATTGACACATTTGCAAATCAAATTACTATAATGGTTTGAAGCTCAAACTCTCCTTCAAATAGTGCCCTGGTTGGAAGGCACTGAATCTGAAAATCTAATCCAGAGCAGTTTGGAGAAATGTCACCTTCCCCGAGGGTATCCTTTTCATTCAGCTGACATGTTTCTTATGAGATAAAAGTAACCTTCTTCTTTACTACATATTTTACCCAAGCTTTTTTACACAGAAAGCTTCTCCATGGCACTGCACACTGTTCCTCTTCCTCCTTTTGCTGTGTCAGAAGCTCTTTCTAAGATGATGAATCCATACACAGTGGTAGGTTATATTCATTTATTTTCCTCCTCACTTCATTTATCACTGTGAGGGTTCTGTTTGGAGAATCCGGATGGAAAGCCTGCTTATTCTGCTGGCTGGCTTGGAATGCAGCTTTCAATCATCTGATTGCTTGTAGCTGTTGTATTGGTGGAAAAGCTGGCTGGACAAAGGAAGGCAAAAGAGATAACAGCACTTCTGTATTTGTCCTGCTAGGGACATTGCAAAACCAGATTTTCATAACTTGGAAGGTTTAGATTTCTTTTTATGAAAGTGTCCTTAAGTGAGGGAAAATTATATGCTTGATAAAATTCAGAAACTCTTCACTCTGGCTAGGTCATAAAATTAAAAAGGCATTTTGGGCAATGAGTTCAAGGTTGGTTTGTTTACACAATAACTTAGGATCAGAGCAAGATATCAACAGTAACATATCTGGATAGTGGACACTGTAATGCCTGGAGACAACAGCATAGAAGAGAAAGAACTGGAGAAAATCACAACATACAAAACCTGCAAATAGAATTAGAACATGTTATGTATGTAGGTTTGAATGTTATTGGTTTATTTGAACTGTTCTTGTAAAATGTCAAATGGTATTGGTTTGAATAGTGCGGGAAGAAACCCTGCACTCCCATTGGCTGGCAGCTACGGCTGCAGGCTATAAGAAGCAGCCGTAGCCAAGCCGGGACGGGTCCATTCGAGCTGTAGTCACTAATAAAGTCTTTGCTGGAACTCCTCGCGTCTGACTCTTCATGCAACTTAACAGAACAACTGTGGCAAAAGAAAGCAAAGATAGTGCCAATAGTAATAGTGACTTGGGTACAATCCCAAAACAACTGGATATTGCTTGAAACATTCTCAGCATTGACAAAATTGCCATCAATCAATTGCAAAAGGCAGCTTTATTTGGAACTACTTACACCCTATGACAATGCCTGTATGGTCAACAAAAACAACAAAACTGCCTATTCTAAGGTCCTTGGGAAGAATCCGATAGGTGATAAAAATGCAAATCTATAATATATGGCTGATTGTACAACCAACCATAATAATCATAATGATAATCATCATACATTATTACATGTAATATGCCACCTGATTTAACTGGGGTTGAAAAGAGGACAGTGTGGATAATTGATGTGGAAATATCAGGGTATGGTAGAGTAGAAGGCAAAGAATAGAAGATCACCAAGTATCACGTTCTGAAAATCGAAGTTGAAAGATTATGGTATAAGCTGGCATGGTAGTCTGAGTAGTAGAACATTGAATGCCATAACAAAAAGAAACCTTGGAAGCACTTAGAAAATCTGTTCATTGACAAAATTTGTATCTGTCAATTACAAAAGGCCACATTGCTTGAATCTGCATATTTACTATGCTGATACATTATGACAGCCTAGGTTCTTGGGAATGTGTATGAAGATCAACTTCCCCCCCTTCGCTAAACCGGGTGTGGGCATGGCCAGCATATGACGCATCCAGCCCGTGGGCTGGGAGTTTGACAGCCCTGCTCTAGAATAAGACTTTTCAGATAATTGTGACTATAGAAAACTATACATGGAAGCTATAATGTATAAAAAACAAAATTATGTATAAAAAACAAAATTACACAGATGATGCTGTCCTGTCATTACATTTTCACAGTGAAAAAGTCTCATCTGATATCTTTTTATTGATTTACTTGGAAGAGATACTAAGGTAACTGGCTGAAAATATCTAGGATCTTCCCAATCTATTTTTGTAAAAATGATTTTTTTAGCATCCTTACTTTTCTCTGACACAAAAGTTCTAAAGTTAAGACAGATTGCATTCACATAGAATACTAACATAGGTTTGTTTTAAGCTACCACACATTGTTGAAGAAGTCATAATAGATTGGTTTGAATGAAACACAAAAAACAAACATTAATGCTATGTTAGCCAATGTGGATAATTTTCCTTAGATTAATTTTTCCTGATTTGTAGTGTAAGACCTCACTATTACAATGGTTTTGAATAACAGCCACCAAAAATGATGAATAATGGAAGACTTTTAGCATACTTCTTTCATTTTATTGACTCCTATACAATTGATAATATGTATGTCTTTACTAGTATGGATCCCTGTCATTAATTTTAATTATGCAAATGAACAGGTATATCAATGGACCCATATAGAAAGGGCCAAGCCTCCAAGGGCTACACCAGAAATTGGTTCTTAAAACCACTGTATTTACATTTAGGTTTACAATTTAATGGAACTGAGAAGATGGATAGGGGATTTACAGGAGAAATTATGATGGTGCTTAACACTGCATTGCAAACTCTAATCCATTTTTTTGCTCCAATAAGATCTCCACATTCTAAATTATCAGGTAAAATCTGGTTGGGAATCCTATGCTCATGTTCACTTCCGAGTAGTTGCCTTGGATGCCTTTGGACCTATTTGCATGTCAGGATGACACACATTAACATGGAGAAAACCTGAGGTTCGCTAGAGTGGTTTGACCTATTATGAGTCAGGCTGGCAATTCTTTTGATTCATTGGACACATAGATACAGCATTCTAAGCACATCCAGAAGTACAATATACAAATAGCTCACCAACTGCCTTAAAAGTCATATTGGATAACAGATCTCGTTGTCACTTCAGCTGGGATCAAGAGAATTTATTGAAAGAACTACCGCTGCTTCAGAGTTTTTCTTAGTATATAAAACAAATAGGTTCCACCCAGAAATGGACAGTGCAGGTTTATCATCTTGTTGACAGGTAATTTTCTCCGCTGAAACTA
Source organism: Naja naja (assembly GCA_009733165.1). NCBI lineage: Eukaryota > Metazoa > Chordata > Lepidosauria > Squamata > Elapidae > Naja > Naja naja. The sequence continues at coordinate 64,721,857 of CM019150.1, forward strand.
TATCCCAGACTTACGAAGGCCTATTTTCTCTGGGTGAAATGAAGTTGTTTCACCAGTGCCTACAAGGAATAATCGGCGGGGATTTGTTCCAAAAAGGCTCAGACCAATGGAAGTCCCATTGCTCATAATAATATTGGCATAGGTGAAAACTTCCTTCCTGGATAAATATATATATTGATAAGTATATGTTCTGGTACTGATAAATTACACAACTTAAATTAAATGCTGATATTTATTAGGAAAAAATAACCTGGAATCGTTTAGAATTTCTATCTCCCCATGATAGGGAAATAGTGCTAAACAAATACAAAAAATCAACCAAGACCCCTGTTCTTGTGTGCATTTTACTAGATTAGCCCCCTTGGAGATTTATCCTCTGTAAATGAACTTTTGGGAGGCAAGTTTGCACTGAATGTGCAATTAGGTTTTGAGTGATTAAGTGTATGCTTTCCATTCTCTTTAGAATTCCCTCCCATTGTTTTTCTTGTCTCTTCCTTTTCTCCCCCTTCTCCTCTTGAAAATAATGCCCAGTGGTCAAAGTGGAGATGATGGTGATGATAGAGGTAGAGAAGAGAAAGCACATGGGATCACTTTACTTCAGATTAGGCCGGATTCAATTTAGCTTGTAATACATTCATCATCTTTTAGTTTAGCCTCTATAGAGGCCATTTTGTATTTTAGCCTTCCCAAATCTGGACATGGAGACATAGCAGACTGGCATCACAAAGGTGTAGATAGCCAGCTTACTGTCTGAATAGTTAGTTTACAGTTGCAACAAGACTGCAGCCCAGTGGTGGAATTCAATGGTGGGATTCAAATTTTTTTAACTACCAGTTCTGTGGGCATGGCTTGGTGGGCATGGCAGGGGAAGGATACTGTAAAATCTGCATTCCCTCCCCACCCCATTAACCTGCTTTTCAGTTCCTTCTCCTGTGCAGGGCAACAAAAGAAGACCCAGCCGATCAGCTGGGACTTGGGATGCAAAGAATAGATGGGGGTGGGGCCAGTCAGAGGTGGTATTTGCCGGTTCTCTGAACTACTCCAAATTTCCGCTACCGGTTCTCCAGAACTGGACAGAACCTGCTGAATACCACCTCTGGGAAGATTCCATTTTTTTTACTACTGGTTCTGTGGGCATGGCTTGGTGGGTGTGGCAGGGGAAGGATACTGTAAAATCTCCAGTCAGAGGTGATATTTGCCGGTTCTCAGAACTACTCAAAATCACATTTCTTCCCCACCCCACTAACCTGCTTTCCAGCTCCAGTCTCCTGTGCAGGGCAACAAGAGAAGACCCAGCTGATCAGCTGGGACTTGGGAGACAGAGAATAGATGGGGATGGGAACAGTCAGAGGTGGTACTTTCCAGTTCTACAAACAACTCAAAATTTCTGCTACCAGTTCTCCAGAACTGGTCAGAATCTGCTGAATACCACCTCTGCTGCAGCTCAGTAGAAGTTCTCTTCTGCATTAAGCTTGTTGGTGCATTTTGGAAAATGAAGTGATTTTTATAAGTCCTGTCCTCTCCCTGCTTAATAATAGATTTGGTATGGACCTATATAGTCCTCACATCTGACATAGTTTGACATTAACTGAAGAGAAAGGTGGCCCCACCAAAATAGGTAGAAGGGCATCCTGCCCATTTCAAACACTAGTTTGAAATTGATGTCCACTAGTGTTCCACATGTTTTGTGTTCCAAAACCAACTAATATTGCTTTAATTCTGGACAAGCAAACACTTACTTAAATCCAAATATTTTCTTTCAGCTTTGCCCTGTGCAAAGCTTATTACTTATTGCATTATGAACTACAAACCAGGAATGCTTACCTTAAGGTCCCATAACTACAGGAAAGCCCAAACCCAAGCTCCAGCTCTCCTCTGAAATGAATAACTAATTCATTATTTTTAATATATCAGATGGAGGAGTTATTAACCCTATTGAATTAAATTAAATCAAATTAATATGGAATTTAATTTTCATCCAGATATATTCCCTTTCTGGAGTTTGCCCACTGACCAGCTATTCAGAGACTAAGAGTACTCTGCTTTCTAAATAATCAGAATAAATGTCATCCCTTGGAGATATAGGTTTTATTAAGAATTTTAATTATAATAGTAAAAACTAACATAAGGTACTTAGAGAAAGAAAATAATAGAAAGAAAAAAGAATATAATAAAACAAAAGAAATATACAGAGAAGTGACTTCCAACTATCACCACAAGAAGTATAAAGAAATTTAATAAATCTTCATCCCCTTATAAGATTAAACAGAGTTCTCTTTATCCCCCATCCCATCCCTTATCTCTATAAGCAAATCCATAAAACATCAACTAAATGCCATTTCCTTTGGAGACTGAGAGACACAGGAAGTTATGTTCAGGGCTGGGATTCTACCGGTTCTGTCCACCTCTGTAGAACTGGTTGCTCTGAAGAGCAACAGACATAGAACCAGTTCTATGTTGGCTGCTGTTTGGCCCAGCCACCCACCCGGGCTCTTATTTCCTGCTTTTTCAAACTCAGCTGCTTTGCGTGGCACAGCTGCGGTTGAAAAGCAGGAAAAAAGTGCTTTTTCAACCACTGCGGACCCGCGCGTAGCGCTGCTCAGCTGTCCAGACAGCAAGCTGACGATGATATGCACACACGCACAAAACATAAACTCACCAAACTGGTAGTTACACCAGTCAGATCCCACCCCTGGTTATGTTATCTGAGTTTAATATTGTTGACACTTATTGGCAGTAGCTCCTAATGTTTTCAGATTATGGTCTTTCTAGGCCATGTCTGGAGATTTTAAGGGTTTGAAAACATGCAGTCTACATGGAGTTGCACCAGCAGTGGCTGAATCTTTTTACATGATTTACTGACATTATCATAAGTCTCAGCTGTTGTGATTGATAATAGTGCTCATTGGTGGAACCAATTATCAAAAACAGTTCAACAATGGAACTGATTAGCAAGGGAAGTAACAAGCTGTGTTGTTAAACAGAGGCTAGACAGCCATCTGCCACAAATGTTTAATATAGATTCCTGCACTGAGCAAGTAGATGGACTCAATAAACCTAAAAAGCCTTTTTCTGGGTGAGTCTGGTCCATACAATAATCCTTTGTATTGATCATGTTTACTTAAAAGTAAAGGTTCCCCTCGCACATATGTGCTAGTCATTTCTGGCTCTAGGGGGCGGTGCTCATTTCTGTTACAAAGCCGAAAAGCCAGCGCTGTCTAAAGACGTCTTGGTGGTCATGTGGCTGGCATGACTAAATGCTGAAGGCGCACAGAACACTGTTACCTTCCCACCAAAGTAGTCCCTATTTTTCTACTTGCTTTTTTTCATGCTTTTGAACTGCTAGGTTGGCAGAAGCTGAGCCAAGTAACGGGAGCTCACTCGTTAGGGATTTGAACTCCTGAACTGCCAACCTTTCTGATCAACAAGCTCAACCTCTTAGCCACTGAGCCACCGCATCCCCTCATGTTTACTTATTTTGCTGTTAAATTATAAAAATCATTTCAGAGTTTCTAAGACAGTTCAGGCAAGACTGTGTAAGCATTTTGATGGAGGTGCTTGCTTCTCAGAGCAAGTTAGCATTAATTAGTCAACCCCTCTTTGGATCATTAAAGCAGCTGCATCACCTGGAAGTATCCTAAAATCGTTATAAAGGCTGCCCTATTGTCTCTGTGTGTATATATTGACAATGCTTCTGCTGAGATTGCAGCTGAAGCAAAGTGGCTATGCAAGCATGCACATGCAGAGAGCCATGAAGGACTTTTGAAGTCACCCTGTGAGTTTTCCAAATCATGCAGCTCTTTAAAGATTTCAAAGGGCAATGCTTCATTTGTTCTAATGTTTTATGAAGTGCCTTCTTTGGATGCTTTGTGCAGCCCTAGGTTGTTTTTTTGTTTTCATCACTGGCAAATAATATGTAGCAATCGGTTTCTGCATGAATGTGGTCTTTCTTTTTCCCCTGTCCCAGTCTGTACTTCTATTCCACTCTTGCTGTAGACAACCAACTGCTAAAGAAGCAAGGGAGAACATTGGTTGCTAGGTAGTTCCCAAATCCTCTGTCACAGACCACATCCTTCTGTTTAAGGCAGAGGTCCCCAAACTTGGCTATGCTGGCTGGAGAATTCTGGGAGTTTAAGTCCACAAGTCCTAAAGTTGCCAAGTTTGGAGACCTCTGGCTTAAGGTATCCAAGTCCTTATCTAATTTTACAATAAAGAGCCTTCAAAGGGAAGAGCAGAGACTTCAAAGAGAAAAGCAGAGACATTGCCCAAAAATAGTTTGCCTGTTGATAGCAGATGGTGTGAGCACAAAGGTCACTGTGTCTTAGGTAAAATTACTTTTAACATGACTATGTTTCTAGTTCACTGGGATACTACATAGTAGTCTAAACATAGTAGTCTAAACATAGTAGTCTAAATTTCTTAGTGCAAATTATCATATGAAATATATGTTTGATCCAATTGATGTGAATCACATTCTTGTTTTTAGAATAGAATAGAATAGAATAGAATAGAATAGAATAGAATAGAATAGAATAGAATAGAATAACAGAGTTGGAAGGGACCTTGGAGGTCTTCTAGTCCAACCTCCTGCCTAGGCAGGAAACCCTACACCACTTCAGACAAATGGTTATCCAACATCTTTTTAAAAACTTCCAGTTTTGGAGCATTCACAACTTCTGGAGGCAATTTGTTCCACTGATTAATTGTTCTCACTGTCAGGAAATTTCTCCTTAGTTCTAAGTTGCTTCTCTCCTTGATTAGTTTCCATCCATTGCTTCTTATCCTGCCTTCAGGTGCTTTGGAGAATAGTCTGACCCCCTCTTCTTTGTGGCAGCCCCTGAGATATTGGAACACTGCTATCATGTCACCCCTAATCCTTCTTTTCATTAGACTAGACATACCCAGTTCCTGCAACAGTTCTTCATATGTTTTAGGCTCCAGTCCCCTAATCATCTTTGTTGCTTTTCTCTGCACTCTTTCTAGAGTCTCAACATCTTTTTTACATCGTGGCAACCAAAACTGAATGTAGTATTCCAAGTGTGGCCTTAGAACATATAGCATTATAGCATGATAAAGTGGTTTTAATACTTCACATGATCTTGATTTTATCCCTCGGTTTATGCCTAGGACTGTGCTGGCTTTTTTGGCTGCAGCTGCACACTGCTGGCTCATATTTAAATTGCTGTCCACTAGGACTCTGAGATCCCTTGCACAGTTACTACTATTGAGCTAATATTTACTAATATTTAATATTACTAATATTTGGGAGGGGGGAGGCTTTAAGAAGCCAAGGCTAAAGATCTTATTTTGACTACTGTACCTTTAAAGAAAAAGTCAACACTGTCCCAGTAAAGGAATGTGAATTTTGATTATATTTCATAATGAGTTTTGAAAAAGATCTGGAGCCAAATTATAGGTAACAAAAAGCTGGAGAGATAAATGACCCAAACATGAAATTAAATTGGCTTTTGTGCAATTGGTTGCATAGTGAAGCCTCGTTAATACATTTTGCAGAATGAAAGGCCATTTATCATCAGAATTTTGTTCTTAGGGGAAAAAAATCATTTCCCCTTTTTATTTTGTTCAAAATTCAGATCCTTTGTGCCAAAGGGCCAGATCCTTTGCTTGAGAATGTTGTTTTACACTCATCTGAGAATACGCTGTTTTAAACTTAAATTTTGCTTGAAAGTTTAACTAGCTTTTAATATCTGTTGTTCTAACATATATGACTGTCATAATTGCTTTTAAATTGGGACAATATTGTTCCTCCTATTATTTCCTTCAACTGTCTTTCTTTGTCAGGGAAGTTAAAAAAAAATTAGATGCATTTTGCATTTCCATAATTTGCTTTCCCTTGCTGCTGTACCATGAATAAACTGTTTTCATTGAGTACCCTGAGAGTACTTTCCACCTTGTTCTTTTGTTCTTACCTTCATTCTGTCTAAATCAGCAATGTGGCAAATTTGCTTTATGACAACTTAGCAAAACCTATGATATATCAGAAAGGGATTCGAAGTAGTCTGAAGCCTGCTAAAATCAAGAGCAACTGACACATTTGTTAAAGACCTCATTGACCTCTGACCCTAAGGTTGCTTTCATATTGATTTTTAGGGTCTTGGGCTCAATTGAATGGGGAAAGCACATCTGACAAGGAAAACAACATTTTATAATGGGAACCGATCAATGGGGAATGCTTTACAGCAATGGTACTTTTTGCTGGGAAAGTTAAGCAAAATTTAAGCCAGTGAATAACCATCTGCTTCTGATAAGTTTTCTGTCCAAAGGATGCCACTTCTAAGGTTACAAATTCTTAATTTTGTAAATGTCTATTTTTGAATGGTTAAAAAAAAACAACGAGTAGTTTTTAGTCCAAAAGCCTGCATGATAGAGGCAAAGTAGATCTCTTTATTTTGGAGCACGCGGACAAGCCAGAGAGTAGCATTCGCCAATTACATGACCTATACATGAAGTCTATAATTTAAATTCTTCTTCAAGATGGAGTTTGCAGACTGTATAATCAGTTACTCCAGATATTTCTTGTTAAGTTTGCATGAAGAGTCAGACGCGAAGAGCTTCAGTGAAGAGTTTATTCAGTGACTACAGCTCGAATGGACCCGAGTTGGCTGGGCTACGGCTGCCTCTTATAGCCTGCAGCCGTAGTTGCCAGCCAATGGGAGTGCAGGGTTTCTTCCCGCACTATTTAAACCAATACCATTTAACATTTTACAAGAACAGTTCAAATAAACCAATAACATTCAAACCTACATACATAACATTTCTGAATTAGTGACTCATGGGACAAATTGGGAGACCACATCTAGCAAAACCATGAACTTTCTTTCTCCTTCCTTTGCTTTTTTCCTACTTTATCTGGAGAAGCTTCTGGAAACCTCTGAATTGGTTCCAAGAAAGACAGGGTATTGGAGGCAGTCCTGATACAGTCATGCATTTTTGCATTATTCATTTTACATCCAATACCCAAGCACTTTGAAATCAGGCTGTGTGCCACTGCTAGGATGTTATGTGCTTGACTGGCTTAAAGTTGGAGCAAACTGTATTCTACAATTTGACTTCTATGTGCTATGAAACACAAGTTCCACTGAAATAATTGAATGGACTTCTGGGTAAATAATATGCTTTGGATAAAGCTGAAAGTCTTAGCACTGAGGCCTGAAGCCCTTTTCAAGTTGTCTGAAAAAAAAATCTTTCTTAGAGCTTCTTCTGAGTCTTTCAACTTTCATTCCGTCTTTGATATCACACTACTGAATAATGTCCTTGAGTCTGAAATTTCATTCCAGTTTTACAATAATGTTAAGGTCACTAAAAAGAGAGGGAGAGAGGGAAAGACAGAGAGATAAACTTGAAAGCAACCTTACCCTTTAAGAAAGGATTGGTCTTAATCTATTTCCAGCATACAAGAGATGAGCTCAGGATTGCTGGGACACTTTCACTGACATAAATCTACATAATCGTTTTAAAATTCTCACCATTTCTTCCGATTATTCTCTTTCTGTCACTTTAGGAAGCTCTAAAACTGATTTTCTCACTATAATCTTCCAGTATTGCTTAGCTCCCAAATCTCTAATATTTTAAGAAGATTATTTCATTTATAATTGATTGAGTGTATTTGCTAGATTGCCACTTCAAAGAAGTGTTTTAGAAAGGGGCTCAGGTACACACAGCATGACTCGGTTGTGCCACACCACTCTGCATCCCCACTCAACCTAAGTTTTGCATCTTTTCCCACCATTCTTTCCATGCGCTTACTTACATTGCCAGTAGGCAGAGCAGCTGAAACAGAGCGCTGAGAAGCTGATTCAAAATAGCACATTGGGGTTATGGATCCTTCATATTTTAATGGTCATCCATGGGAAAGCAAACTCTCTTCCATACATTTTGTGAATTGTTCTTTTCACAGCACAGTTTCTCATTTAGTCCGAAGGCTTTGAACAAGAGCTTTGATGGAGAAGGTCATTATTAAATGAAAGTTGAATGACCTTGACTGAAGACTGCCTGGTTTAAATGAAGATTTTTTTTGAAGAAGCTGTGATAAAATATTGTAGTATCTCCATCATCCCCAACACAGAGATGTCCTGTTTAACATATACAGCATGCCTCCCAACTTTTAAATCATTTTCCAAAGAGTGTCTTTTAAAACATTGGTTCTCTGCAAGGATTATACTATTTTTTGTCAGATGCATCTCTCACACTTGCAGACATACATATGAAAAACACAGGAAAGTCTTTGGTTTTTACTTTGCATGCATCATGAAGGTATCTTTTGAAAAAAATATTCTAAGAAAGACAATCCTTGTACCTTCTACCATGTTTTTCAAAGGTTTTAGTACAGTCTTTATTTAAACATTCTAGAATGAATATTGTTATGATCCATTACAGAGCATGGATCTCACATCCCTCTGAGTCTCTTCAGTTTTACTGAGAGAAAAATCAAGTGACGCTATTTTTTCCGGGGAAGAAATAGCAAAGTAAAGACAGTTCTGATGAGAGTTGAGGTACACAGTGGATAAAAAGCGGGTGAAATGCCCAGCTCTTTGCAATTTCTCTCTGGACAAGAAGAGGACTTGAGATCACCCACAAGTATTATAGACAGTGACTCTCAAGAGGAGATCATGCAACAGCAGTTTCTGGAGGGTTTACAACTCCAGGTGACAAGGGTACACCATCTTATCCCAAAACACCTTTGGCAACTCTATGGACACAATGAAGTGTCTGCCTCTGTCATTAGATTGTCTTAAAAGATGTTATGGAAGAGGAACAAGTTTTACTAGACTAAACTGAGACTGATCTGAAGGTGAATTTAAAAATGACAGGCTATAAGAATTATGTAGAAAAAGATGCTACACTGGATAAACAGGTTGATGGTTTCATAATTAAAAGAGATATACACGTAACAAACTAAAAAAACTGACTTGGATAACTTTCCTATATTGGATTTACAAAAGAGATTTGAAAAATGACCAGCCAGAAAAAATTGCTAGGTGCAGATAATATATCACAATTTTTACAGTCATACTGCCCACAAAGTTATTACACTAAAATTACTTTTCAGAAGAGCATTTGAAAGTAAATGTTGTCATGGTTGGCCACAAAGGACATTTCCCTCTTTATCTTACCCTCACAATGACACTTAATGAGATGAAATATGATAATTTCCATATTACATATAGATGAATGAAAATCTGTTCATTATCCAAGCGATAAACTGAGTTTTCAAGTCTTCTGTTTAGTACATGATCTCTATGCATTTTCAGACATGGTTCATACAGTCTTCTGTTCATATGTTGAAGTCTTTCTCATTATGTACTCTTATAGCAAGACAATGTTTGGAGACCAGCAAGTCTTTCTCATTATGTATTCTTATAGCAAGACAACGTATGGAGTCCAAACAAGGTATGGAAGTTCTCAAGTTGTCAGTGCTTGCTAGAGATGTGAATGAGACTCTAAAATGTACATTACTAACAATGTAAATTCACCTAGAGGTTTGCAAGTAGCATCAAGTAGAGTGACCATGTGTCTCAGTTTGCTCAGAAATTCCTACTTGAATTTCCAAGCAGCTGTCATCTTCTTCCCATAGTCCCTGATTTGTGTGGAATTGTTTTCTTCTCTACAGTGCTGCCCTGGCAGTGCATCTTTTTATTGGTCAAACCTTCCATAAATAAATATGTTTATATATCAATGAATCTATCTATCTATCTATCTATCTATCTATCTATCTATCTATCTATCTATCTAATATTTCCTCCATCTATCATTTTCAATCTCAAAATTGTCCTATTTTGGGTGGTAAATTATATGGTCAACCTACCACTAAGGAATCAGTAGTTTATTCTGAATATGTGTTCCTCAAGATTGATGTCTTCTAAACAATCCTTACCAATCTTCACTTGTACCTGGAGAGCAACAAATCAAAATTCTTTCTCCCTTATTTCAGCTCTGCTTTTCTTTAGAATGTGGGTTTTGTTCAATCCATCAAAGAGATTAGTTCATACTTCTTATCTGCTATTTTCTTCAGTCACCTACAGAGAGCAAGAAAGAGACACAAAGGCAGAGTTGGAATGAGAGACAGAAAGGTTGAGCCAGAAAGAGACAGTATCTTTGAGAGAGCCAGTGAGAATATGTGTGTGTGTTAGACAGAAAGAGACAAAAGGAGATACATACACTGACAGGGGAATCCACATATCATCTGTGGAATGGATGGGACTACAGCATCTTATTGATAAAGTAGGTAGGGATTTGCTAGTAAAGCCAAGAAGCCCCCTCCCATCCTGCAGATCATAGAGGATTATCCCTTTCTCACCCTGACTCACTCACCAGCCTTGTTACTAAGGCAAAACAATGATTGTTATCAGGTCAAAGCACATTCTGCTAGCAAACCTTTATGCTTCTTCATGAACTAGAGGAAAGCACATTAAACCAGAGGGCTTGATGTTCCACATGATTATTTATCCATTAATGGCTTTTAGTTTCTTTACAATATCAACCTTGGGCCTTGGTGGTGCAGGCTGTTAATAGCCTAGCACTTAGTTCCAGCTGCCTGTAATTATTACAGCCTCGAATCCCACCAGGCTCAACGTTGACTCAGCCTTCTATCCTCTCAGGGTAGGTAAGCTGAGGACCCAAGATTGTTGGGGGCAATAAGCTGACTTTGTAAAAATGCTGCTTAGTAATAAGCAGGCATATACAATGGAATGAAGGCTATTCCTGAGCACATTGGGTTGTATCCCAAGAATTGTAAGCCACCCTGAGTCTCCGGAGAAGGGCGGGATATAAATATGAATAAAAATAAAATAAAATAAAAAATAACCATCCATTGTTGAAATTATATAAAACCTGCGCTCTATTATTTTGATACAACAATGGTTGGATGCTGCCGCAACTTGTTAGTAAGGCAATGATGAAGCAGAAGTATAAAAACGTGACATTCATTAGTTTCAGTAGAAACAATAAGTCTTGCAATCTCTCAGATCCCAAAAAATTAATCAAATATTGAGAGTGACATAGATCATATTTCTTATTCCTTTGAAGTACAAAATCTAGTCTCCTGCCAGAAGGAACCCACCTAAGCAATAAGAAATATTTTATTTATTTATTTATAGCTTGGACACAATGCCAAAAGGAAGCTGCTGGGTAGTATAGATACTGCTATTACATTTCCAAGTAGTACTTAGGAAGAATTCTGCTGCAGAGTAATTATCTAAAACATATTCTACTTATAATTTCCAAAGTAACAGATCCAAGGATTTCAGTATGAAAATGATAGAAGAGAAAAATCTCTATAACACATTCACAACCTATCTTTCTTTCTCACATTACAAAATCCAAGGCTGAATTCCAATCCAATGGATCAATCCAAGTATTGTTGAGCACATATCCCACTGAATCCCTTTGAATCCCATGTCCTGTTGATTCTAATAGGATCTGAGAGTCACTGGCTTGAATTTAACTCAGCATTTATATGAACCCTTGGGTGCCAACATGTCAAATTTTTAATATTATCTTTCTATGCAGCTTGCATTAAGCATAAATTTACTCTCTTTCTACAGAAATAATTTATATTGGTGGAAATATCTATTCTATTAATTCCCTTCATCATAAAGTACACCAACATCGTTCATCTTTCGTGGTCAATCAATTTGTAATTCAAATTTCAACCAAAAATGTAACTTGAAGTTTCTTCTTTTTCTTTCAGTTCTCTAAATCTGAATAAATTACAGTAGGGAAATATTATCTTTATTTTCAAGCACCTTTGAATAATATTGCCTTGCCTGTTTGCTTATAATTCTCAGGTAAACTTTAATCTTGTAATGTGTATGAATCAAAATAAATATAGAAACTTGTTCAGCTTTATATCCTTTATACTGGGGAATCCTACCTATTTACTTTCAAGAAAACCTGAACAAGCATCTATGTACCAAATATATCTAAATTAAAATTATATAAAAAATAACATCCTAATCTCTACATGAAAACATACCAAATATTGGGGTAGGTATAGTATACAAAATGTTAAACCAAATTCCCAGAAACTCTGACTAATATTACAATAGCCAGAGCTCTCTGAAATTGAGGTCCATTAGACTATTTGAGTCATCTTAAAGGCCATCAAGATGTAATGTAAAGATAGAAAATAGAAACAGGTGTTTTAAATTATCAATTGACTGCAAAAGGAATTGGCACATTGACCTATGAAAGGAGTAAGGGAGAATTGCACTATTCTATTCTTATACACAACAATTTCCTTGGTAAATTTCTTTGTTGGCAATGTATAAGTGGCTACCTTACTCCTTCATATATCTCCAAATTATTAGAATATAATAAAGGAAGTTAAATTTAACATCTCCAAGATAAGCGTGACTCCTGGTAACTACATGGATAGACATTTGTGTGATAAAAACTTTGCTTGTTTTTTCTGTTACACATATACAATTGTCCAAAGGGTAGGAAACCAATGGCAATGATGCTCATGATTGGTTCAAGTCTATTCAAGATTTACAGATGATCAGTATTTGCAATAGGAGCCTGACAAAATTAAACAGTAGATGCAATAATATCTGCATTGGGAGTAAGATGTCAACAGCATCAAAATGGCAAGTGTAACCAAGACACATTCAAAAGGGACAAAATTTAAATTACCTTGACCATCCTGCCACTTCTCCTATTTTGATTTTACATACACAGTAGTTTGATCAAAACAACTACCCTGATTACTATCTGGTAAAATTGTAAACTAACTAAAATGCTTAAATATACAGTATATTTTCATGCTCTCACTCAAAAACAGACCAGGTGCATGAGTACCATCTTCAAATATGTGCATTTGAAATCAGCATCCATAGAAAAAAAAGTAGTTATGATTAACATCTTTGCTTTAACTATTTCTTCTGCAAAGAATGATTTCCAGGGAAGATCCTGTAAAAGAGATAAATGTTTTGTTAACCACTCTCTTATTGTAGTAAAATAAGCAAAGCTTGAAAGAAACAGGAAAACAGCCTTCTTCAAATCCAATTGAGGGATTTGAAATCCCCACTAAACACTTAATTAATTTTTTGATTAGCTTGAGAACCCATTAACCAGTCTGATTCTTCTAGCTTTATAAGAGATGGCAGCATGCTGCTTTAATTCAATTAATATTAAAAGATGTTCATTTTCAAATCCTTAGGTTGGATTTTTTTTCTTTTTTGAGAAAAATCATTTCATTTCCTCTAAGAGGTTTAAAAAGGTAAAGTCTCCATCTAGTGAAGCATAGCTCCTGACGACTACAGGTTGATGTCCATGCAGTTTTCTTGGAGACATTGAAGAAACAGTGAGAGAGTCATTTGTGAGAGAGAAACAGTGAAGAAAGTCATTTCAGTTGTAGGTTGGACTAGAATGGAAAAAGAGAGATTTGTAAGATGGAATAGAAAACCACTTTCTACTGTTTCTAAAAAACAGGAGTGTCCATAGAATATGATTTTAAAAAGTCAAGATGGCGGTTCCAAGGGTAGAACCAAAGCTCTGCTTGGTTTTTTAACAACCCTGTTAAAAGCTTTGCTTGGTTGTGTCTACATAGCCACAAAAGTCCAATGCAACTTGACGATGTATTTCCTTTATTAAAATATTTACTGCTTTCTTTCTTTCTAATTCATTTCAGCTCCCATTCCTCCAGTATTCTTTATTCCATTTAGAAAGGATTTTTTCCCCTTATTTTCACATGCATTGTCCTAACAGGTTCATGGAGGATAAGGCTCAGGCTGTAAATGCCTGCTCTTAAGATCCAGCTGTCTACATTGTAGGCTCGAATCCCACCAGGCTCAAGGTTGACTCAGCCTTCCATCCTCTCGGGGTAGGTAAATTGAGGACCCAAGATTGTTGGGGGCAATTAGCTGACCTTGTAAAAATGCTGCTTAGTAATAAGCAGGCATATACAATGGAATGAAGGCTATTGCTGAGCACATTGGGTTGTGCTCCAAAATTGTGCCCTGAGTCTTCGAGAAGGGCTGCATATAAATGTAATTTAAAAAAGTTCAATGTGTTCTCAAAAATGATGACCTCTGATCCCCATCAGCTTTTTCCATCCCTTTTCCCACCAGTATCCAATCTGCCCTGCCAAATAGATCAGATCAGGAAATAGACAACCCCTATGAAAATTAATGCTATGTTTTATGGTGACAGGCTATATTATGGAAATGTGGACAATGATTATTATTTACTTCCCCTGTCTCTTACACCCCAATCAGTTAGCGAGGAGCATGTCTGAGTCTCTTGAATACTGCCTAATTTCCAGGTCTTAATTAATGTTGCAGCTTTTTTGACTTAGTTCTGGTCTATTTCTTTCAAGGTCATCTTTTTGACTGTAAATCCTTTTTTCCCAATCATCATCATCTTTTTCTTCATCTTCATCATCATCATGGCTGTACACAATCAAAATGCCTACTAAGGAATTTTAGAGAAGATTTTCAGTAAATCACTACTCCAAGTAAGATTTGCCAGGGCATGTTTTATATCAGAAACATTCTCAAGTAGTGTTTCTCAACCATGGCAACTTTAACTTGTAAGAACTTCAACTCCCAGAACCCGGCATCCAGGAAGGCTGACTGGGGAATTCTGGAAGTTGAACTTTATACATTGCCAAGGTTGAAAAACATGGTTCTAAAGTATGACTATACCTTTATCATTTTAAGTAAAAGCTTTCTATTTCCTTAGAAGTAAAAAGCATTTATAACATATGGTAATTAGTCTAAATGAAGTTTCTATTGCTGTGCTCAATTGCCATCACAAATAGTTAACCCTTGTTGCTCATGCTGGCTGGGGAATTCTGGATGTTGAAATCCACACATCTTGATGTTGCTGTGGTTGAGAGACACTGGTTCAGACCATGCAACAAGGTGATGAGATAATCCAATTACTTTTGGAATGGAACATTAGAAACAGGCTCAAGATTCCCAAACTGAATTCTACAGACACCAGATGAGACAACAATGAAGAAAGTTAAAGGAAAGGAGAAACAGGACATGGTTGTACAATTTGCACAAGAAAACTCCAGGCTGCAAACTTTGTTTTGCTATTATTTTTCAGTTCCTGCTGAAATACTTTTAATTTTCCACCAAGTATTTGGATAGGAATCAGTTTTTACGGGTGCAATTTAAGTGATGGATGAGTAGTGCAGTCTGTTTTATTTATCTCCATCATGTGATATGCAGTAAGATAAACCTTATAGAATTTTGCTTGGCACCAAATATATTTAGGAATGCCATGTGCTAATTAAAGAGATATGATATTGTAAAAAATGTAGGAACAACGAACAATTTCTATCTCACAATGAATCATTTTCTCTAACTTATGCCTCTCTTAGCTTCTTAATCTTCAAAGGATTATGATTGCTATTCTTCTGTTAAAATACCTGATCTTTTGGCTATAGAGGATTGGCTTTATGTTGCTATTAATATACCATCTGGCCTTTTTTTGCTGCTCTTTTACACTAGAGCCGGGCTAAAGCTATTGTCTCAGGAAGCAAATTAATCCTAGCTCCCAAGACCAAAAGAAATCTGTTTTTTATTAAAAGAGAAGCAGATTATGCGAAGAATGAAACCATACCAAAGTTATTTGAAGGCATTCATGTTGTGAAAAAGTGAGCATAGGTTAGGACAACAAAACTAGTAGCATCACAAGAGTGAAATTGGCTAGGTCAGTTCCTCAAAAAATCCAGTTGATCTGGATTTTAAAATTTGAATTTGTATATTTATGGGAGTGGATGCAGAATTGTAGAGGTATGTAGGTATGTAGAAGGAGATCTAGCTGAGATGTATATATATATATATTCAGAAATGCTGGGTCTGGAGTCAGGCTAAGGACTGTCCTACTGAAATTTAGTACAATATAAAAGAAGATAGAACAAGTACTACAGCAAGGTCCAACTTGTCTTCAGAGCTTAACTGTTCAGTCCTGTATGTAGATCCAGACCAGTCACCATGTCATTACAAAGTTATGGAGATAAAATAGGATGAAGGAACACTGAATAACTAGGCATATTGCTGTAAGCTTCTGGGAAGAGATTTTTATTACCTTCCTATCCATCTTGTATATTTTATATCAAAATATCTGCAAGAGTGTTAGGGCTTTGTAAATGAAAGAAGACCTGAAGTTGTAATTTCATAGCCTTTCAACATGTCCCTTCTGGGCTCTTCAGGGAACATTCCTGATATATTGCCTGAGGTTAAATTTGCCCCATATTCATCCCATTATGAGTCTGACAACATTTGATATCTTCACTCTAAATACTTGCAACAATTTCTCTACAAGCAGAGCCATAAAAGTAGATATGTCTGGGATGTGTGTGGGATGCAATAATCCAAAATACTGTTACATAGGAGACACCCCCAAATAGCTATGTCCAAAAAAGACTGCCCCTTTGGAAAAGCCATTTAAAGGGTAGCGTGAGAGTAAGGACTATATTCCCTAATAATGTTGTGAAAGGACATCATTATCTGCACTCTGTTTGGGCACAGGATCACCCAGGATCATTAGGGATAAGGGTTTAAGCTGTACGTTGCCCCCAGTAAGAGTGCAGTGCAAGAAAGTGGTAAACAAAGTGAAAGTATGAATGTCTCTTCACTTTAAGATGGTAAGAATGACCGTTTTCTCTGACTGATGCTGAGCTGTGGAACTCCATTGCATTTCATTCCATTGACTACACTACTTCTCTTTCTTTCTCCCTCCTCCCATTTAGATATAGATGTAAGATCTTTTAAACCCTTAACTAACTTGTTAAAGTGTATGTTGTAATGAATTAGCATGAGTCAAAATCTACAACATAGAAACAATAAATAGAATATATGCCTCCTTCTAGCAATGTTTACAGCTCTCACACCTTGGAAATGGCCTTTATTTGTCAAAGAATCTAGTCTTGCCCCTTTATAATGCCAGATCCAAAATCTCTAAAAGATGACTTTACACATAGACATCACTGGATTAAAAATAT
Organism: Naja naja; assembly: GCA_009733165.1. NCBI lineage: Eukaryota > Metazoa > Chordata > Lepidosauria > Squamata > Elapidae > Naja > Naja naja. Next base: position 64,738,835 of record CM019150.1, read on the forward strand.
TAAAATCAAATTGACTATATACTTAGCAAACAAAGATGGAGAAATGTATTTGGTCAGCCAAAACAAGACCTAGTGCTGGCTATGGTTCAAATTACACACTTCTTTCTGCAAAATTACAATTTAAATAAATCAAGGACATTCATTAGAACAAAAAGATATGAAATTGACAATATTCTACATGGTTATGCATAGAAGGTAAAGATAGATTTAATGGTTTTATTGATTTAAAAAAAGACCCTGAAGAACTGAGATGAAGCAAGCAAGCAAGCAAACAAACAGAAAACACACTTAAAAGGGAAAAATGTTTTAAGAAATTAAGTGCCTGTTTGCCAATATGTTGATACTACCTGAAGAAAGCAGAAAACAAAAACCAGAGTCAGAAGAAAATCTGTCAAACTAAACAGCAAATTCCAGACAAAACAAAAGGAGATAAGGAGTTATATCTAAACAATAAAAAATATAAAGAAATTGAGGATAACAATTAAATGAGAAGGAGAAACATATGCTTTAAGTTGGATTCAGAACAGGCAGAGGCATGGAAGATTCTATTAGTAATAATGTAGGGATTATAGAAAAGATCTCTATTTTTGCTTTACCAGTTACACAAAAAGTTTTTGACTGTATAAATCATACACATTTTGATACTACATTGTCTAATTTAGTACACCAAAGTTTCACTACTGAATTAATTATTAAAGAAATGGGACATCCTTGTGGAATTCTGCATTTCCTCTTAATTATAAAAGAAATAACCCCATTAGTAATTATCCAGCAGAAGGTTCAGAATACTGTATAGGTATCCATGAAATAAAATTTAGTAGAAGTCTATATCTTAGTTTAATTTGTTCCAAAAGCCTAATTTCCACCCTTTTGAAGTCTTTTTCCAGTTTATAATTTTGTTTTCTTAAATGTTCTTGTCAGTGTGTAAGCTAAGATATGTTTCTACATAGTTACATGAAGAGCACCAATTTTGAGGACTTTTAGGGTGTGTCTGTGTGGCAGTTTTGTTCCAATCCAAAATTCTACAAGTAATTTTTTTTTAAAGCTACAATTTTAGCATTTGACCTAGCTGTGCAATTTGGTAAGATATGTAAATTAGGGAAACATCTGTCTGGATTTTTTGCTTATGTTGAAGGTATTTTATCTTGTGGTATGTAAGTTTGCCAGAGGTTTTGCCATTTTAATTATTGTTGTTAATATAGCTCCGGACTAGTATGATTTAGGAATCAATAAATAAATAATTGTAATTTTTTTTGTAAAAGAATTATCCTGTGGTAAGATGGGTGATCAATGAATGAATATGGTATTATAAAATGCCTAGCTAAAATAGCTACTGGTTTGATTAGTTAGTGCAGCTTGTTATTTGTAATCAATTGGCTGAAGTTTTGTTGTTTAGTTTATTTGTTTCCTTAGCTGATGTTTTTCTTACATATTTCTTATTGCAGAAATGGAGATCAATATCCAAAAAATCTGAGTTAATTTTCTATAGAATGATGTAGTTTTGGAAGTTCAACAGAAAGTCAAAAATGGCGTCAAAGGACACCTGCCCCAGGCTTATGTTTAACAGCCATCTTTGTGAGGAATGTAATTTACATTGACTTACTGACTAAATATACAATTGATTAAATGACTGACTAAATTTACAATTTACACTGACCTACTAAATCTGATTTCCCCAAATGAATATTGAAATCAAATGATAGTGTATCAAATCAAAATATAGATCACATTTAAACCAGCATGTTTATGTAGAAGCCAGTTTATTATTATCTGATGGGGTGGCAGCTATAGCTGCATCAGGGCAAATATTTGTGTCCTATGAGACATTACATAATCTTAAATCAGTTCACTAAAATTATCTTCATCCACTTGCAAAGACTGTCCACTAATTTAGACAGGACCCTTTTCAGCCTAGAAAATATCAGGGACCAAATGTGGATTTCCAAAGAATGTGTAGAACTTACATAGTCATGATTTTTCCATTTCCCAAGTGGGAAATGTTTAACCAGAGCACAGTTCCTATTCTAACTTCCTGCTTTTCCCATCTAGTCCACTTGCTGAAATTATTTTGCTGACAGACCTTTCCCTATCCTTTTCATGTTCTTGCTCATAATCACTGTTGAATTGCTTTTTAACAGATGAAGAAAGGAATCCGTTTCTTCTCCCATTCTGCTTGCTGGACTATGATCTGAGTCATAGTGGACTGGTCAAATAATCACTGGAACCCTTTTCTTCTCAGTTCATCCATTTATATAACTTATGAAATGGGCTTTTAGATCACATCTAGCAAGTCCTGGGTTACTTTGATGATCTGTTCTATTTATTTAGCAGCACAGCCATAACAATATCTTTTCTTTATGAAATGGAAAGATAAAGAACAAACTATTTGCTGCATTCACCATGATAAATAAGAGCGAAACAATTTTGTACAGAAAAGCAATTGTGGACAATTTTCCTGAATTATTGGAATCTAGGAACAGCTGTCATTTGATATAAGTACAGTATCATAAGGTTTGCAGAGACCTAAGTAAATATATCTTCTAATTCAGTATTTTACAATATTTCTTTTTACAAAGTTGCAGTTGTTACATGCAGAAGAATGGTTAGTTTTATTGTACAAAAGGTGCCACAAGTAGAGTGGGAGAGAGGTAACTTCAAATAGTAGAGAGATAACAGGGGTGGGATCCGACAGGGTTATCTACTGGTTCATGGTGATTTACGATGTTTTACGATGTTTGGTGATTTACGATGTGCTTCTCTGCATGCTGCGCTGTGCGCCTGTAAATCTTCATCAGCAGCGTTTGAAACAACATTTTGTTCCTGCTTTTCCACTACAGCTGTGCCTTGCACAGCAGCTGAACTTGAAAAAGCAGGAAATAAAGATCAGGTGGGCGGGTGGGCCAAAACAGCAGCAGACATAGAACCGGTTCTGTTAAGTTTGCATGAAGAGACAGACGCGGAGTGCTTCAAGCTCTTAGTTTATTAGTGACTACAGCTCAGAACGGACCCAATTTGGCTGGGCTATGGCTGCTACTTATAGCCAGCAGCCGCAGTTGCCAGCCAATCAGAGTGCAGGGTTTTCCCGCACTTTTAAACCAATCATTTCTGACATTTTACAAGAACAGTTCAAACTTAACCAATGACATTCAAACCTGCATACATAACACCCCTCCCCACTAGGTTCAGTCCATACTCAAAGACCAACCTATCTAATGTATTCTTTTAAATAGGTGGGGCTCTTACGTGTACGTTGAGACCTACGTGGTTCAGATGTTTTAAGGTTCTCACCTTAAAACAGAGGAAAAAGAGAGGAAATGTGTCTGCTGACATTTCCTTACTTGGACTTGTAGTAAGGGTAGAACCTGTTTGGTTACTACAACCTTGTCTCTCCTCCCAATCCATCTCCAACCCAATGTCAGCACCTAAATCAGGTAGTGATGTGCCATCTTCCATTTGTGAAAATGGTTGTTGGTATTGTGACAGGTTTTGGGATGGTTTCTGTCGTGTTAGCTCATTATACATGGGGTTGACTCTTAATTGCTGATTACTCTCATAATCCTTCCCTTCCCCCTAGAAGAAGCAGTAGGTATGGGAACCAGAGAGGAGCAAAAACGATGCTCCTGAGGCAATCTGGATCTTAACTGATCAATGTGCCTGCTCCAGAGGACACCATCCTCCATTTGTACCCTGTAAGACCTGGGGCCTGTGATTTGGGTTATCTCAGCAGGAATACATAATGGTTCACCCATGAGGTTCTTAGCATAAACAGAATCACCCACAGTGAAAGTGCAAATTTTACTAGTGGAATCTAGTGGTGCATTGGGTGTGTAAGTGGGATGGAGGCAGTCAAGGGGAGACCTGAGTTTCCTTCCCATCAACAATTCAGCTGGGGTTAAATTAGTTGAGGGGTTGGGAGTGATATGCTGAACACTGAGAAGTTTTTCAACTCTCTCAGTGATATCCCCTGGACCCAATTGCTGAAGTTTTTCCTTGGTAAATCGTACCATACGTTCAGCCCGGCCGTTAGCCGAAGGATGCCCAGGGGCTGTCAGGGCATGTCTGATACTCTGTTGTGCTAGATATATTCAAAAGGTTGGATGTAAATTGAGGGCCATTGTCAGAAACAAGCACATCAGGTAACCCGTGAGTTACAAAAGCTTTTTAAGCTGTTTGATGACAGCTTCAGTTGTGGTGGATGCCATAGGGATAACCTCCAGCCATTTGGAATATGCATCAACTATAATAAGGAAAGTGTGCCCTCTGGTAGGGCCAGCAAAATCAATGTGAATCCTGGACCATGGGCCCCTAGGACATTCCCATTCCTGTGTGGGGGCGAGAGGTGGGGCAGGCCTGACTACCTGGCAGTTGGGACAAGAGCAACCCAGTTTTCAACCATTTTGTCAATACCTGGCCACCATACATAACTCCTGGCCAATCCCTTCATTCTGACAATTACCGGATGACCCTTATATAACATTTCCAAAACCTCTTTTTGTAGTTTTGCAGGAATAACCACCCTGTTACCCCACAAAATACATCCTCTTAATACAGATAATTCAGTTTGCCTGGATTTAAAAGGTTGGGCGAGTTGAGGTAGATCTTGAAGAGGCCAACCTTTCTTAATCCAGCCTATGAGAGGAGCCAATAAAGTGTCTTTGGCAGTCTCTCTGGCAATTTGAGCAGCATGTACTGGAAGTTTGGCAACAGTTTCCAGAAAAAAAGGTGTGAGTCTCAGGAACAGGGTCCTCAATGTATGAAGGAAGTGGGCAGCAACTCAAAGCATCTGCATGACCAATGTCTTTACCAGGTCTGTGGATCAGTTTGTATGAATAAGCAGCAAGAAATTCAGTCCATCTCAGCATTCTTGGTGACAGGATCATGGGCGTTGGTTTGTCCCCTGCCACAATGCCTAAAAGAGGTTTGTGATCTGTGACAACAGTAAATGTTCTCCCATATAAATACTCATGGAATTTTTTGACAGCTGCTACAATCGCCAAGGCTTCCTTGTCCAGTTGGCTGTAGTTCCTCTCTGCTTTAGTCAAGGTGCGAGAGTAAAATGCAATAGGGGCTTCCCTCCCGCTGGGAAGCATGTGGCTCAAAACCCCACCCACTCCAAAAGGGGATGCATCACAAGTCAGAACAACAGGAAAGTTCTCAGAGAACTGTATCAGCACAGCATCAGACGTGATTAGTCTCTTGATATTGTTAAATGCAGCTTGTTCCTTCCTCCCCAGACCCAAGCAGATTTTTTGTCCAGCAACCTATGTAGGGGTTCTGCAATGGTTGCCTTCTGAGGTAGAAACATATGATAGAAGTTAATGAGTCCCAAGAATGCTTGCAAATCTGTTTTGCATTTTGGCCTGGGGCTTCTTTGATTGCCTGAACTTTGCCTCTGTGGGGTGGATGCCATGTTTATCAATCATGTAACCCAAGAATTCCACTTTATCTGTTCTAAGTGTGCATTTTTCTTCTTTGACTTTTAACCCCGCTTTTTTGAATCTAGTTAAGACTTCCCTGAGTCTCTCGTGTAATTGAGTGTCATTTTCAGCAGAAATTAAAACATCATCAAAATAGGGCACCACCCCTGGCAACCCTTGTAACATTCTTTTCATAAGGCTTTGGAAGATGCCTGGTGCCACGCTTACTCCAAATTGCAATCTTTTGCATTTGAAGGCACCTCTATGGGTTATAATGGTTTGGGCTTCAGCAGTGGCATCATCAACTGTTAATTGTTGATATGCCTGTGCCAGGTCCAACTTGGCAAAAACTGACTGTAATAAATGATGCACTACTGGAACTGGATATGCGCTCTGTTGTAGCGCATGGTTCAATGTCCCCTTGTAGTCTCCGCAGATTCTCACAGGCCCATCAGCCTTGACTGGTGTGACTATGGGTGTCTCCCACCTGGAGTGATCAGTGGGCTCTAAAACCCCTTGGGCTATTAGTTTATCTAATTGTGCATCAATTTTTTCCTTTAAGGCAAATGGGACCCTTCTGGGTTTTAAACGGATTGGTTGTACCTTGGGATCTAGGTTAAATGTGATGGGGTCCCCAAGTACTTGCCTAATCCGTCGCTGAAGACCTCTGGAAACTCAGACTTCAAGGCCTCTTCCCACTCAGTGTTGCTCACGTGATTGATGCCAGTCACCTCGATGCCCAATGGGTTGAACCACTCAAGGCCCAGCAGACTTGGCTGGTCCTTGTCCACGATGGTCAGTGGTAGGCGTTTGGTGTGGCCCTTGAATTTCATGTTGAATTCTCTTGTTCCAACTACTGGAATCTTGTTCCCTTGGTAGTCTTTAAGAGTCAATGCTTGCTTCTTGAAGTGCTTCTTCTGGATGTTGGGAAGAAGTCTGTGAATAGTGTCCCATGACACCATAGATAGGTTTGAGCCTGAGTCCACTTCCATTTGGCAAGGCCTTCCTTCAATAAGTACCTTGACATGCACTTTTCTGCTTCTTAAAGGTGATGAATGACCAATAGTTACTGTTTGATGAGTTTCATTCTTCCCATTTGCTTCTGTGCTGCCCCATTTTCTCACTGAGATTGTTGGGCCTGAATTCTTTGTCTTTGCTTGTAGCAAACTTTCTTCTGTTGGGTGGAGTTCTGGATGATTTGCAGACTCTTGCTAGGTGTCCTCTTTTATCACAACGGAGGCAAATGGTGTCTAAAACTTGCATTCAGTGCAGGGGTGGCTTCCCCACAACCTCTGCAGTAGAAATCTTGCCTCTTTCTTCCCAGGTCTTTCTTTTTCCGCTCCATTCTGAGTCTGTAAATTCCTTCCTCCACCTCACTACAGTCTGACTCAGAATCTATTTGCTCACAATGAGTTGTTGTGGACTTTTCCACATCAGGATGGCTTGTGGCCTTGTTGATTTTCTTCATGGCTGCTGCTGAGGACTTGGTAGCTTCTGCTGAAGAGGCCTCTTCTATTGCTTCCTTCAGCGTGATCTTAGGTTTCAGTAATAACTTGCTCTGTAGCACCTTGTCTTTAAGGCCCAGAACAAATCGATCGCGCATGGCCTCTTCTAAATTGTTAAATTCGCATGCACCCCCAATGTCTCTTAAACTTGCCACAAAGTCGTTTATGTTTTCGCTTTCCTCTTGATCATGACGGTAAAACTCGTGTCTCTTAATGAGGCACAATACTTGTGGCGCGTAATGGGCTCTTAACAGTTTTTCTAAGTCAGGCCAGTCCATTACCTTCACGTCTGCAGCTCCCACCAATGCCTTCGCCATCTTGAAAACTGCCGGACCGCAGTGCGTGAGAAAGACTGCCCTCTTCTGCTTCTCGGAAATGTCGGCAAGATCATTTCCCTCCAGATACATTTGGAAACGATCCACATACAACTCCCAGTCTTCTGCTGTCGGATCGAACGGGGCTGGGGGGGTGTTCAGTGCAGCCATCTCGCTCTCCTTCTCCTTGCCGTCTTCTTCAGGGGAATCCCATCCTCGTCACCAGTGTTAAGTTTGCATGAAGAGACAGACGCGGAGTGCTTCAAGCTCTTAGTTTATTAGTGACTACAGCTCAGAACAGACCCAATTTGGCTGGGCTGTGGCTGCTACTTATAGCCAGCAGCTGCAGTTGCCAGCCAGAGTGCAGGGTTTTCCCGCACTTTTTAAACCAATCATTTCCAACATTTTACAAGAACAGTTCAAACTAAACCAATGACTTCAAACCTACATACATAACAGGTTCTGTGTCTGCTATTCTTCAGAACTACCGGTTCTACAGAGCTGGACAGAACTGGTAGAAACCCACCCCTCAAGTATCAATGGAGATTCTGACCTGCTGCATACAGCTGCATATAGCTATGTTATAGCAATAGGAGCAAAGTGTCCAAACTTTCTGGGAGTTTGATGGCATATAAATTCAATATTATTATTATTATTATTATTATTATTATTATTATCATCATCATCATCATCATCATCATCATCATCATCAGTATGAGTATTAATAGTAGTGTTTCAAAAGCAAGGAAATATGTAGTGTTTTCTAAGAGCTCTGACTTCAGACAACTATAATACAATATTCAGGATGCAACGTGTTTGTGTCATAAATTCTAGAATAGTCAAATATTTCAACAGGTGATGCTATATTAGTGCTTTTGGAACGCCAGATAATGGTCATTCCATGCATTTTGGACCTGACCGCAAGAACCATTTTTAAAATGCTCTCTTGTCCCCCCAAAAAAGAGCATATATGCTACAGCAATAATCAAATTAATAATTATTTCATTTTTATCAAATATTGGGTGGATGATGTGAAATTAATCCTTATCTAACATGGAAAGCACCTATTCCAGCAAAATGTATTACAAAATAAATAAACATTATTAATTTTATTTTGCCATAGCCTTCCACTAGATTCGCCACAAAATGTAGGCCGATTCAGACTGCAGAATGCAAAAACAATGTTCAGGAGAAAAAAAGACAAATAGTCATTAATCAGATATTTAAGGAAATGCATATTTGAAAGACACGTAGTAGTCAAGATTGTCGGAGGGTTCTTAAATTTTGTTTTTTTGTTTTAAGATTACAACTTTTACCCTTTGGCTTATTGATTGTACTGAAAAACTTGCAATTTGGATTACCAAACTAGCAAATCAGCAAATGATGCAAATCGGTAATTAAGCAATAAATGTAATCAATATGTTTTAAGATCTTGAAGATATTTGTCATTTTAAAAAACAGAATTTGGGGACACCAGGAGAGCAGCAGTGCCCCTAAGATTATTCCTGGCTCATGGATTTGGCTCAATTAGACAAGATTTTACAACGAAGCTATATTAAAATAAAGCACAACTAGACAATAAGCTTAGTTAAGACAGGCAGTCAATTGTAGATAGGCATTTAGAAATTCCCCCTTTTTTTTCAATGCTCCTCTGTTTATGAGAATTGGGGACTATTTACAGTATTTCTGCATTGTGTTTCTTGCAATTTCTAGAAATAAGCTGATATGATTAGTTAAAGCGAGAGCTGACTTACTGCTTCTAAAAGCTTAAAAGGGTGTTAAAGACTTGCCAAATTAGAAATACTGAGTTAATAGCAGGACTAATAAATAGGAGAGGGTGCTTAATTCCTTTACATCTCAAGCTCTCCAGGGCATTAGAGTGATTGATGGATGGATGCAATTCTGGACAGGCAAAAGAGGGTACAGAAAATCTTTGTGCATTTCAAAATGGTTTGCAAAAGCTTCTGCAAAAGCAACTTTGGCTGTGTGGTTTAAACTGGATTGTTATTACCCCTAATGTATTAGAATGGGAAGGAAGAAATGGGGGGGAAATGGGGAAAAGGGTTTTTGTCTTCTGTGGATTGTAGAACCCCTCTCCCCTCAAATCTCCTTAAGCTGTCTTGCATTAATTAGTCTTAACCACACTGTTGCATATTTGGAAAGAGATCGCTGAATTCCAATAAGGCTTGACCCTAGAGGGACTACTTCGCTTGCTTTTCTTCTCTCATCTCCTTAAATCTAAAAATTGCTAAGTGATCTCTGTGGCTCAGGCTTTCTAGCAGATTAGTGTAAGAAAAGCCCCCAACATCTGCAAAAGTGACTGCTTTTGACAACCATACCAATATCTTAAAGAGCAGGAATTTCCCTAATAAAACCCCTTAAAAATAAGTCGTCTTAAGATTTCTTAATGCCACAGTGATCAGTTTGCATGTTTCAGAAATTCAAGGGTTTTTTTTTTATCTGCTTTTGAAAGTTATGAAAATGAAGCAAGTTTATTTAAAGGAAAGGAAAAGTGGGGAATTGAAATGCAGGAGCACGGGCTAGCAAAGTTTAGAAGCTCTCGATAAGACCATAAATTGTGCGATTCTGTAAATTTGCAAGCTGAAGGAAAACTGACAATTCGTGGTTGATTTGAACTTCAGCGACATTGGCAGCAGTCGTACTAAGGTTAATAGCAATACGTGTTGTTGTGGTGGTCAGATAATATCTATTTGTTTTATAGGTGGCACAATTTTTTCATTTAATAGTTAAAAAAAAACGTGCATAGTTGGGATTTGCCCTAAATACATCCCCAGGCATATTTTGTATCCAGTGTTGGAAGAAATATCCTTCTGGGTTCAGTTCCAAGTGGGGAAGAAAGACACTGGAAACATGGTGAGTGCTTGAAAATATGGTTTATTGATGAACAGGATGGATTCCTGGGCAGAAAAGGGAAGAGATGCTGAGAGTCCCTGGGTTTTATGCCCTCTGTTGGGATTTGAATTTGAGCTTGTATTCTGATTGGTTGTCAGACTCCCATGGGGCCATGCAGGAGCAACTCTATAGGCTATCCTGAATCCCAAACTTGGTTGAGCCTTGCTGGATGATGATATAATGGAAGGGCTTTGGGATTCCTATTATGGTCTGCCTGAAGGAGGTAGATCTTTGTTATGTCAAATAGAGTGGCCCAGGCCTTGATGGCCCAAAGGTGGTGGTGGGGGGCTGAGTTTCTGCCTCTCTGAGTTTCTACTTTTCTTTTAGGGGAAATGTCCTGCCTTTTTAATATATCCTAAAATATTTCATTTTTCTAGAAGAGGGCTGGGTTTTAACTTCCAACACCAGTATAACTTCAATGTTCTACCACCTCTCCAGGAGAGTCCACTTTCAAGATTTGTTTGGGGGATGTTATGTATGTAGAGTTTGAAATGATTGGTTATTGAAGTACAGAGTTTAAAATAAGTGGTTGTAAAAAGTGCGGGAATTCCCTGCACAGTGATTGGCTAGCAGCCGCGGCAGACGGCTATAAATAGCTGCCGTGGCTAAGCCATTCGGGTCCGTTCTGAGCTGAAAGTCACAATAAATAAGAGCTGAAGCACTCCGCGTCCTGTCTCTCTATGCAAACTTAACACTGGCGACGAAGGTGGGATCTACGAAGGAGAAGACGACACGGAACAGAGAAGGACGAGATGGCTGCGCTGAACACCCCCCAGCCCCGTTCGATCTGAAGAACAAACACTGGGAATCGTATGCAGACAGATTTCAAATGTTCTTAGAAGGCAATGATCTGGCATCGATTTCTGAGACACGAAAGAGAGCAGTTTTTCTGACATACTGCGGTCCCACAGTATTCAAGATGGCCAAGGCATTGGCTGCTCCTGCAGACGTGAAGGTAATGGCTTGGACAGATTTGGAGAGGCTATTGAGGGCACACTACACGCCCCAAGTATCGTGCCTCATTCGAAGGCACAAGTTCTACTGCCACGATCAAGGGGAGAATGAAAGTATCAGTGACTTCGTGGCAAGTCTGAGATATATTGGGGGTGCCTGTGAATTCAGCATGCTAGAGGATGCCATGCGCGATCGTTTTGTGTTGGGCCTGAAGGACAAAGTGCTACAGAGCAAACTACTCATGAAACCAAAAATTACGCTGAAAGAAGCCATAGATGAAGCGATAGCAGCAGAAGCCACAAAAACCTCAGCAGCAACCATGAGGAAGATGAACAGAACAACTTCCCATTCTGATGGTGAGAGAACCACCACTACGCATTTTGATGAACTAGATTCTGAATCAGAATACAGCGGAGAAGAAGAAGAAATTAACAGGCTCAGAATGGAGCGGAAATGAAACGACCAGGGCCGGAACAAGCAAGATTTTTGTTGCGCAGGTTGTGAGGGAAACCACCCCCGCACAGAATGCAAGTTCCTGGACGCCATTTGCATCCGTTGCGAAAAGAGAGGGCACATCGCAAGAGTCTGCAAATCATCTAGAACTCCACCAAACAGAAGGAAGTTTGTTTCAAACAACAAAGGCAGAGAAGTTAAACCTAACAACAACAATGAAAAAATGGGGCGTGCCACAGAAGCAAGCGGGAAAAACGAAACTCATCAAACTGTAACCATTGGTCATTCCTCATCATTGAACAATAGGAAGGTGAATGTCAAGGTATTTATCAAGGGAAGACCTTGCCAAATGGAGGTGGACTCAGGTTCATACCTTTCCATGGACACTATTCAGAGACTAGTACTAGAAATTCAGAAGAATGACTTCAAAAAGCAAGCACTGACCCTCAAAGACTACCAAGGGAACAAGATTCCAGTAGTTGGAACAAGGAAATTCAACGTGAAATTCAAAATCCACACCAAACTGCTGCCATTGACCATCGTAGATAAAGACCGCCCAAGTTTGCTGGGACTTGAATGGTTCAACCCTCTGGGCATCGAAGTGACAGGCATCAACCACATGAACGATACTGAATGGGAAGAGTCATTGAAGACTGAATTTCCAGAGGTCTTCAGCGACGGATTAGGCAAGTACTTGGGGACCCCTATCACTTTCAATCTAGACCCCAAGGTACAACCAATACAGTTAAAACCCCGGCGAGCACCATTTGCATTGAAAGAAAAAATCGATAAACAATTAGATAAACTGATAGCCCAAATGCGCTACAACAGAGTGTGTATCCGGTGCCAGTGGTTCATCACTTATTACACTCCCTGGGTGGGGGCAATGTTTTCACCAAGTTAGATCTTGCTCAGGCATACCAGCAGTTACCAGTAGATGATACAACTGCAGAGGCGCAAACCATTGTAACCCATCGGGGTGCTTTCAAATGCAAGAGGTTACAATTCGGAGTAAGTGTGGTGCTCGGCATATTTCAAAGTCTTATGGAAAGAATGTTACAAGGTTTGCCTACGGTGGTGCCTTATTTTGATGATGTTTTAATCTGCTAAAAATGACACTCAGCTACATGAAAGACTCAGAAAAGTGCTGACCAGGTTCAAAAAAGCAGGGTTAAAAGTCAAAAAAGAGAAATGTACACTAAGAACTGACAAAGTTGAATTTTTGGGCTATATGATTGATAAACATGGTATCCACCCCACAGAAGCCAAAATCCAGGCAATCAAGGAAGCTCCCAGACCAAAATGCAAAATGGACTTACAGGCATTTCTGGGGCTTATTAATTTCTACCATATGTTTTTACCTCAGAAAGCAACCACTGCAGAACCCCTACATAGATTGCTGGATAAAAAATCTGCATGGGTCTGGGGCAGAAAAGAAGAAGCGGCATTTAACAATATCAAGAGACAAATCAGTTCTGACTGTGTTTTAATACAGTTTTCTGAAAATCTACCTGTTGTATTAACTTGTGATGCCTCCCCTTTTGGAGTGGGGGGGGTTCTGAGCCACAAGCTTCCCAGTGGAAGGGAAGCTCCCATTGCTTTTTATTCACACACATTGACTAAAGCAGAGAGAAACTATAGTCAGCTGGACAAAGAGGCGTTGGCGATTGTAGCAGCTGTTAAGAAATTCCATGAATACATTTATGGAAGAAGATTCACCATTGTCACAGATCACAAACCTCTTTTAGGCATTGTGGCAGGGGACAAACCAACGCCCACGATCCTGTCACCCAGAATGATGAGATGGACTGAATTCCTTGCAGCATATTCATATAAGCTCATCCATAGACTGGGAAAGGACATTGGTCATGCAGATGCTTTGAGTCACTGCCCACTTCCCTTGCGCACTGAGGACCCTGATCCTGAAACTTACATGTTCTTCTTAGAAACTGTTGCCAAACTTCCTGTACATGCTGCTATTATTGCTAGAGAAACAGCCAAAGACAGTGTATTGGCTCCTATTGTGGGTTGGATCAAAAAAGGTTAGCCACTACAGGACCTTCCTCAGGCCTCCCAACCCTTTAAGTCCAGACAAACCAAGCTATCTGTGTTAAGAGGGTGTATTTTGTGGGGTAACAGAGTGGTTATTCCTGCAAAACTGCAGAAAGAAGTATTGGAAATGTTGCATGAGGGACATCCGGGAATTGTCAGAATGAAGGGGTTGGCCAGGAGTTATGTATGGTGGCCTGGTATTGACAAAATGGTTGAAAACTGGGTTGCATCCTGTACCAACTGTCAGGAGACTAGGCCTGCACCACCTGTCACCCCTAAACAGGAATGGGAATCTCCTAGGGGCCCCTGGTCCAGGATTCATATAGACTTTGCTGGCCCTACCAAAGGGCATACCTTTCTCATTGTGGTAGATGCATATTCTAGATGGTTAGAGGTTATTCCCATGTCCTCCACCACAGCAGACGCTGTTATCAAACAATTAAGGAAATTTTTTGTAACTCACAGTCTACCTGACATTATTGTTTCTGACAATGGTCCCCAATTTACTGCCACTCTTTTTGAATCTTATCTGGCACAACAGGGTATCAGGCACGGCCTTACAGCCCCTGGGCATCCCTCGACTAATGGCCGGGCTAAACGCATGGTACGTTTTACTAAGGAGAAGCTCCAGCAATTAGGTCCTGGGGACATCACTGAGAAAGTAGACAAACTGCTCAGTATCCAACACATTACTCCAAACCCATCCAAAAACCTAACTCCAGCCGAGCTATTGATGGGTAGAAAACTCAGGTCTCTCCTTGACCGCCTTCACCCCACTTACGCACCCAACGCTTCAGTAGATTCCTCTAGCAAAACTTGTAGTTTTTATGTGGGTGATCGTGTTTATGGTAAAAACCTTGTGGGTGAACCTTTATGGATTCCTGCAGAAATAATCCAGGTTACAGGGCCCAGGTCCTACAGGGTTCAGACTGAGGATGGTGTTTTCTGGAGTAGGCACATAGACCAATTACGATCCAGAAAGTCTCTGGATCATCCTCATAGTACCACTCTAGACTCCCTACTCACAGCCTTTTCTAGGAGGGAAGGGGGTGACAAAGAAGGTAATGAGCTAGTAAGAATCAACCCCATGTGTAACGAACTAACACAACAGGAACTATCCCAAACCCTATCACAGCCCCAACAATGATCATCTCATATGGAAGATGGCACAGCAATACCAGACTTAGAGGATAACACTGGGTTGGAAATGGATTGGGAGGAGAGACCAGGTTGTAGTAACCAAGCCGGTTCTACTGGCACAAGAAGTCCAAATAAGGAAATGTTATCAGATAATATGCCTTCCTCACAAGTGGAGGTCCCTAGGATACCAGAACCACGCAGATCCAAAGATAAGTAACCGTAAGAGCCCCCTCTATTTACAAGAGTATGTTAGATAGATGGGGTTTGAGTATGGACCAAACCTAGTGGGGAGGGGTGTTATGTATGTAGAGTTTGAAATGATTGGTTATTGAAGTACAGAGTTTAAAATAAGTGGTTGTAAAAAGTGCGGGAATTCCCTGCACAACGATTGGCTAGCAGCCGCAGCAGCCGGCTATAAATAGCTGCCGCGGCTAAGCCATTCGGGTCTGTTCTGAGCTGAAAGTCACAATAAATAAGAGCTGAAGCACTCCGTGTCCTGTCTCTCTATGCAAACTTAACAGGGGACAATCCGATTGTATGTGCTGTTCCAACTCTCAGGCCCTTTAAGTGTTCCCATCAGAAAAGGAATACATTGTGCCATGCTGAACATTTGGTCTTACCTAAAACCTGCATCTATGTAGTTTGCCCTGCCAATTTTGGTAGGGGTGTAGTTTTCCCCATGTTAGACCTTTGATTGGTGTATTGTTTTCTGCTTGACTCATTGCCTGGGGTTAATATGGGATATCTGGATATAGGCTGCTGGAGAAGATGTTCTGTTCTTTTGTTATTTCCTTCTTGACTTTTTTTACTGTGTCTTTTAAATGGTATGTAAATAAGGTTTATCTCTATGTTTCTTATTAATGTGTCACATTAACCATGTGTCTTATTAACACTCTTATTAATGGCAAGCTAATAAGAACATTTACAGCCCACCACTGTTAATTCATCTATTCAAATTTGATTGATGCCCTTTAACTCTAATGAGTGTGTGTTTTTCTTAATTATTTTTAAATCTTATTATTTCCTTGTTTTACATCCTATGTATCTACAGAGTCCTACCACTTAACCCATTAAAATATTAACCTACAATATAAAGTAGCTAACACAATGCAGAAGGCAGTAACATTTATAACAAATGCAGCACAGCTTGGGGGGCCACACTTTTTTTTTAATTTTGTGGTTTTGAGTCAGATTTTATCTCCTGGAGACTGCCTGAACAAGTCCTTGCAGTTTTCTTGGCAAGGTTTTTCAGAAGTAGTTTGCCATTGCCTGTTTCCTGGGGCTGAGCAAGAGTAACTGGCCCAAGGTCAACACCTGGCTTTGTATCTAAAGTGGGATTAGAACTCAGGGCTTACCAGTTATAGCCTGATGCCTTAACCACCACACTGAGCTGGCTCTCCTCAACTGGGATAGACTAATAAGGTTATAATTAATCTTCTTTTCTTCCTGGCGCATAAGAAAAATTGAAAACAAGGAATAGTGATTGATTCCACATCTCCAAGATAGGCTGCTGAGATTTGAATGCTTGTTAGAATACAGAATACAAAGTAACAAGAGTTGGAAGGGACTTTGAAGGTCTTCTAGTCCAATCCCTTACCAAAGCATATATAATTCCAGACAAATGGCTGTCTAATTCTTCTTTAAAATCTCCAGTGTCGAAAAAATCTCCAGTGTCGATGCCCCACAGCTTCTGAAGGCAAGTGTTTCCACTGTGGCACAGTGGTTAAAATGCAGTACTGCAGGCTCATTCCAGGAGTTCGATTCCCACCGGCTCAAGGTTACTCAGCCTTCCATCCTTCCGAGGTCGATAAAAAATGAGACCCAGATTGCTGGGGGCAATATGCTGGCTCTGTAAACTGCTCAGAGAGGGTTGTAAAGCACTGTGAAGTGGCAAATAAGCCTAAGTGCTATTGCTAATTGTTCTCACTGTCAGGAAATCTCTGCTTAGTTGGATTTTTCTTTGACAAGTTTCCATCTTTTACTTCTTTTCTTGCCTTCAGGTACTATGAAGAATAGGTTGTTCCCCTTTTCTTTGGGGCAGCCTCTCAACGATTAGAATATTGCTATCATGTCACCTCTAATCCTCGTCTCCATTAGACTAGACACACCAAGTTAGCAGCACCCTACCTACACCCACTAAACTAACTCTATCTAGATAGTCCCATTAGCCACTACGCTTAACTGGTTCTCATATGGTTATAGAAAATTATACTACAGAAGCTAGTACATTTCTCAAAACTGGATAAAGTGAGATTGAATGATCTATGTACTTGCATGTTATCAATTAGCAACATCATGCTTTTCTTCTTTAGAGGTTTTAGACAGATTTGGAGTGGATAGAGCAAGATTTCCTCAGCTTAGACGTCATCCAGCCTTGGTGGCTCAGGCTGTTAATTGCCTGCACTTAAGTTCCAGCTGCCTACAACTGCTGTAGGCTCGAATCCCACCAGACTCAAGGTTGACTCAGCCTTCCATCCTCTCGGGGTAGGTAAATTGAGGACCCAAGATTGTTGGGGGCAATTAGCTGACCTTGTAAAAATGCCGCTTAGTAATAAGCAGGCATATACAATGGAATGAAGGCTATTGCTGAGCACACTGGGTTGCATCCCAAAAATTGTAAGCCGCCCTGAGTCTCCGGAGAAGGGCGGCATATAAATGTAATTAAAATTAAAAAAAAAAATCCAGAAGTATTAATTTCAGTTTCCAGAATTTCCAAACAATTATGGGCATTGCTTAGAATTTTTAGTGATGAAGTTCATACAATCGATGGGGATTCAGATTGGTGTACTGATTTCTGTCAAAAGGAGAATTATCTTCCACAGCGTAAGGTGCCTAGTTTTATCACAACTGTAAAATCCCATCACAAAGTCATATGTAATAATATAATATCTTGTAAAAAGTATCTTGGCTTAATTTAATAGCTGACATACTACATCTTGAAATATAGATTGGCAACCCTTTTGAACACATTATATCATAATTCCCATGAGTCCCAACCATCATGATAAAATGGTCAGGAATTTGGGAAGATGTCCTGTAGTCTGCAATGCCCAGAAGACACTTCAGGCTAGGGTGACAAATAATTCCTTGAGAAAAATCTTCATCGAAATCAATGTGTCTGATTTTCCATTTAAACCTATTTAAAATCACATTTCCTGAAAGACAAAAAGGAAAATAGGAGAGATCCACATTATTACTGATATAGTCTAATTGCTTAAAGAAGTCGAGGAAGATTTACTAATAACTTCACAGAAGAATAAACAGAACACTTATATTATTTCTAAAGCAACCTTTCAGCTTAATATCTCAATCAGTGCAAACAGATCTTTGTAATTCAGAGAGTGGACTGTTGAACTATTTTCCCCATAGATGCCCTGTTGTATAGGGAATATTGGTAGCTGCCAATTGCAATAATGGCTTCTAATTCCAAATTAATTCAGTGTAAATGAACTGTCAAGAAAAGATTGATTTGTTTTGGTAATTGCCTTGCTCCTGATTGCTTGGTGACAGCAGGAAAGAGCCAACAGGAGCGATGCATTGGCAGCTCCGCTGGAGCCTAAAGGAGCATTTGGGAGGTGAGGGACCAGTTACAAATATCAACTGTCAGGCCTGCCACTGACTAGGATGCTATTCCAGGCAGAAATGTCTTCAAGAGCTGCATGAATGTTATACTAAAAGCTCCTTCCACGAAACTGATGCATAAAACCAGTCGGGGTGCATCTAGATGCAGAGGGCTTTTGAAAGACAGGTGTGCATGTAAAAAGGTGTGCATATACAGGTAGTCCTCAACTTACCACAGTTCATTTAATGAACATTAATGACTGTTTCAACAGCACTGAGAAAAGTGACTTATGACCATTTTTCACACTTACAACCGTGTGGTGAGGCGACCACAATTTGCATGGTTGGAACTGGTTCATATTTACGATGCTGTGTGCCGGGGTCATGTGATCACATTTTGCGATCTTTTGACAAGCAAAGTCAATGGGGAAGCCAGATTAACAACCGTGGTACTAACTTAACAGCTGCAGTGGTTCACTTAACAATTCTGTTAAGTTCATAAAATGGGGCAAAACTCTCTTAACAAACGTCTCACAGAAAATTTGGGCTGAACTGTGGCCCTTAGTCAAGTTCTACCTGCACATATTTGTGGTTCTGTTTTTTTAAAGTGACTGCCTCTCTGGTGCTGCCACAAACAGAGAACAGATCAAGGAAGATTCAGACTAATAAGAGTTTCCAGACAGCCTGTTGTTGTTAGGCAAAAATGTATAACTTCTTTTTTCTTTCATTGGGCTGATCTGTTGAAGAATCTAAATCTGGTGAGAGGCAAGTCCATTTTTTTCTTTACACCTTATCTCTTTCTTTTCCCCACCCCTTTATTGCAGTAAATTTTTGAAATGGACCTGATGACTGCTGGGACTATGTTAAGAGGATCCATGTTTATGGTTTATAGTGTTTGTCGTTAGTGAGATGGGATCAGATGAGATTATTCCTGGGGTACATGCTTCTTGCAAGTTGTTTACCAAAGACATTGGAAGGCTCAAATTTTAAATGTGTTGAGAAATTTTAATTTTAAATATTGGTCTAACTCTTTTTTACAGAGCCTCTGTGGCACAGTGGCTAGAGTGCAGTATTGCAAGCTACTTCTGCAGCCAGCTGCCTACAATTTTGCAGTTCAAATCCCACCAGGCTCAAGGTTGACTCAGCCTTCCATCCTTCCAAGGTGGGTAAAATGAGGGCCCAGACTGTTGGGGACAATATGCTGACTCTGTAAACCACTTAGAGAGGGCTGTAAAGCACTATAAAGCGGTATAGAGGTCTAAGTGCTATTGCTATTCTGAAAGAGTGGAACTGGCTCAGAGCCAGGAAGATGGCTAATCAGGGATTAGAAAATAAGTCCTATGAAGAGAGCTCAAAGGAGCTGAGAATAATCAATAGCAATCTTCACATATATGAAAGGATTCACATGGAAGACTTTCAAGAGCTGTTCTGTATTACCTAAAGCACCAGAGATAAAATAAAGGATTTTTTTTTGGGGGGGGGGGGGGGGGAGAAATCCTTAAAATAAGAATGGTTTACCTTTTATCATTTACCTCAAGAGATAGCAGGCTTCACTTCACTGATTGTATTCCAGGAGGACATAGATAACCAGCAACTGATGGGGTAATAAGGCAAGTAGCATCAAGTTGTAACCAATCTATGCCAGCAAATCTATGACTCAGTGAGCAACTAACTGGAAGAGGTCAATCTACATTCCAATGAAACAAAGAAAACTTAACAGTCTGCAAACTACTATACAATATCCTTAATTTCATATACTAGCAAAATAATGCTCATTCAGATTAGAGCCCTACATGAAAAAAAGAGATGCCAGATATTTAAGCTGGCTTTAGAAAAAGGTTGAGGAACACAAGACATTATTGCCAATGCAAACTATAAAAAGCCAAAGAATATCAAAAAGAAATCAGTTTGTGCTTCATCAGTTATAGAAGAGCCTTTGATAATTGTTTCAATCATTCCAAGCTGTGGGATGTGCTAAGTAGAACATTTATTATTTTATTTTATTTCATTTCGTTTTACAAATAACTCAAGATGGTGAACATATCAATACACCTTCTTCCTGCTGTTTTCCCCACAACAACAACCCAGTGAAGTCGGTGAGCTGAAAGAGAATGGCTGGCCCAAAGTCACACAATTGGCTTCTGATTGTTCACACGAGAAATTTAAATACAGGTCAGAAAGCCACTGTATGGACATAACAAGGTTAACAAAGGAGTGTGAGAAGACTGTATACTCTTTTTTATTTATTTATTTAACCCCATAGGGAATATGTTTTAAGGGAAACTGGATTGGAAGATGATGAGTGTGGTTTTAAAACTGGAGGAAGAAACTTCAATCAACTGTCCTTTGTTGTTGACATACCCTGACAGGCACAAATGCAAAGGACTTGAAAGCCCCAGTACTAAAAGCCAAACAGCACAGTTAAAAATGGGGTTAAATATAAAGAAAACCAAAGTAATGACAACAGATACAACAGCTATCCTTAGAGTTGAAATGAAGATAGCAAAGTGGTGATATCTTCTGCCATCAACAGTGAAGAAACAAGCAGTTAAGAAATATACTGCAGACTACTGCTTGAAAGCCTTGGAAAAGATGCACAAACGCCGTGATATGACTATTCCTACAAAGATCAGAACCATGCAATCCATGGCATTCCCTGTAACACTCAAGTGAAAGCTGGACATTAAAGAAGCTGGATAAAAAGAGTATTGATGCTTTTGAAGACTGGTGCTGGAGAAGATTCCTGAGAATATCATGAACAGCCAAGATAAACAAATAAATAAACAAACCCACAGTTCTCACTCAAGGCACAAATGACCAGGCTCAAATTATCCTACTTCCTGGACAAGTCCCTGCCATTTTCTTGATAATATTTCAGAATTGATTTGCCATTGCCTCCTTCCTATTAGATAAAGAAAGTGATTGGCCTAAGGCCAAAGAAAGAGAGTGTTACTGGCTCTAGGTCACCCAGCCAGCTTTATGCCTCAGGCAGAATTAGAATTCATGGCCCTTTGGTTTCTATTCTGGTGTGAAACTATTGCACCAAATTAGATAGAGATAGAAGATGGATAGAATAGTTGTTCCATTCTTGGCTTATGAACTCTCTAACACAAAAACCCACACATTTATCTTTCCCATCTCTTTCATTTTTGCTGTTTAAATTCTCTGATCAATACAGGTGCTGTGTGAATGAATTGCTAATGAGACTGTCTAGATGGTTTTATCAATAACATTTAAATACTTTTCACACTTGCAGTAGATTTTGAATAATTTATTTGTTTGGGGTCAATTGCATATTATCTCATTAGCATTAGTCTGAGAAGGGATATTCGGGCCAGCCAACAATCTTTAAAGACTTCAGGTTTAGGACTTTAAAAAAAATTAAGAATGAGGGTTATTAAACATCTGGTTTTGCAAAATTGTGATGTACATGACCAACCAAAGTAACATTTTGGCATACAAATTCAGAATAAACAGATGTAAACAAATATCAAGACATTGGCTGCCATTTTATACAGTTTCTCAACATAAATATATTTTAATTGAAATATTGTTTAGTTATTATATTTAAAAGATTTATACTTCATGCTTCAATTCCTGAAAATTTGCCACTGAAATATTTGTTAACAAAATACCACTGCATGAATATAAATCTTGTGATAAAGAAGACACAGGGAAAGCTAATGTAAAGACTTAGTGTTTTCTGTGGGACTAGCAGCGCTTAAGTGTAGTTTGTTTGAGCGGTCTGAGGGTCCTTTAGCAGACTAAAAGGGATTAATCTCCCGTCATCCACCAAACCTATGTACACATTCAACAGTGTAATCATCTCTCTCTCTAATCACTTCATTCTAATTTAAAATCCAAATGATTTCTTAAGAATTATCATTTGATTACTGCTATAAAAAACCCCAATCTTGTGTTCCTGTAGGTCAAAAAAGAAAAAGAGAAAAAATATTCCCCAACCATTTATTTCAAACTGATAGCGTGAAATACAACATTTTCTCTGAAACAAATAAATAATAGAAATGCCACACATTTGAAATATAATAATTCTACTGCATTTAGGAGCACACATTGCTGAAAAATAACCTCCTTGGTAATTCTGGTCTTGATCCAATTCTGGTCTTGATCCAATTTTTTCAGTGTCAAATCTGTTCCAGTGACATGCCTAGTCACCTCTAGATGAGACAGGCAGTACATAAATCTAACAAATAAAAATAAATGTTTTAAAATGCACACATTGTGTATTCTTCAGTGAGCTTCTATATCAGTGTGTATTGAATCCTTTATTGTGAACCCAGTTTCTCACCACAGAGGAACGTTGCTGATGTAAATATAGTCTTTTCTTATTTCGTATGAATAAATGTTTGGGTAAAAATCACACCTTACATGAAAATGGAGAGAATGACCACATCTGAGAAATCTTTTCAGGGCCACACCTGGCTTTTGAAGTGTGACCTGTAACATGCCATCAAGTGAGGCCTTGCTTCAAAAAAACATTATATACAATACCCTAAGCCAAAAGGGTGTCAAACTCATGTCATCATGGTGGTGTCACATGATGCATCAGACTTCCCCCCCTTTGCTAAACCAGGTGTTGGCGTGGCCAGCATATGATGCATTCAGCCCACAGGCCGCAAGTTTGACAGCCCTGCCCTAAGAGATAGAATGGTGCTATCAGTGTGAAAGTGATTATAGGCCCTGTTAGATAATGAGAATCAAATAGGCATGTATGATGATCCCCACAAGCTAGTAACCATGCATAGACATCTATCACACATGAGAATGCAGATGTCATAGTGTAAATATATTTTGTTTTTTAAGATCACTTCCCAAATAACCAGCCTTCCCTTGCACTATCAATTTGAGACCCACTTGCTGGTAAAAAATGCTCTGCATTGCCCAGTCAGCATCCATAAGGTACTGTAAGTATCCATCCAGATCATAAATTTATTTATTTATTTATTGGACTTATATGCCACCCCATCTCCGAAGACACGGGGCGGCTCACAGTTAAAACATACAAATACAATAAATACTTAAAAATGAATTAAACCACTATAAAGTCCAATAAACCGAATTAGAGTTAAAATTATCCCATACCCCCGGTTAGGTAATCACAGCCCGACTTGGTCAAATAGCCAGGTCTTCAAATTGCGGCAGAAGGTGCGGAGGTCAGGGGCCAGACGGAGGTCCAGAGGCAGTTGATTCCATAAGTCGGGGGCCGCCACAGAGTAGGCTCGCCGTCAGGGGACCGCCAGCCGACATTGGCTTGCCGACGGGACCCCGAGGAGCCCCTGCCTGTGTACCCGTACAGGACGGTTGGTCTCCGATATCGGCAGGAGGCGCTCCCTCAAGTATTGTGGACCCATGTCGTGTAGGACTTTGAATGTTAAAGCCAGAACCTTGAACCTCACCCGGAGCACAACCGGCAACCAATGCAGACTGCGCAGGAGCGGGGGGTAATATGGGAGAATTGGGTAACTCCCATCACAACCCGCGCGGCCGCATTCTGCACCAGCTGCAACCTCCGGATGGTGTGCAAGGGCAGTCCTAAATAGAGAGAATTGCAGTAGTCGAGTCGCAAGGTAACAAGGGCATGAGTGACTGTACGCAGGGCATCTCAGTCCAGAAACGGGCGAAGCTGGCGAACCAGCCGGACCTGGGCAAAGGCTCCCCTGGCGACGGCCCCCACCTGCTCCTCCAACTGGAGCCACGCATCCAGGAGGACCCCCAGGTTCCACGCCCTATCCACAGGGGGCAACACCACTCCCCCTATGGTCAACGATGGACAATCTTGACTGGGCCGAGATGCCGGTATGTACAGCCACTCAGTCTTGGCCGGGTTGAGCCAAAGCATGTTTCCGTCCATCCAGATCCATACCACATCCAGACAGCGAGTCATCACGGAGAGGGCATCACTGATCTGGTTTGGGGTGGAGATGTATAACTGGGTATCATCAGCGTACTGGTGATACCTCACCCTAAAACCACAAATGATCTCACCCAGCGGTTTCATGTAGATATTAAATAAAAGGGGGGAGAGGACTGACCCCTGAGGGACCCCACAAGTGAGCACCCTCAGGGCCGACCTCTGTCCCCCTGTCAACACCGATTGCGACTGCCCCGAGAGGTAGGAGGAGAGCCACCAAAGAACAGTGTCCCCCACTCCCAGCCCCTCGAGGCGTCGCAAAAGGATACCATGGTCGATGGTATCAAAAGCCGCTGAGAGGTCTAATAGGACCAGGGCCCTCCAGAGATCAACCATCAGTGCGACCAATGCTGTCTCCATGCTGAAACCAGGCCAGAAGCCCGATTGGTATAGATCTAGGTAGTCCGCTTCATCCAGGAAAAGTGGAAACTGCTGAGCCACCACAGTCTCAACAACCTTCACCAAAAAACGAAGGTTGGAGACTGGACAAAAGTTGTCTAACATGGTCGGGTCCAGGGCAGGCTTCTTCAGGAGTGGCCTCACCACCGCCTCTTTCAAGGCGGAGGGAAAAACACCCTCCCTTAAGGAAGCGTTGACCACTGCCCGGAGCCAATGGCAGGTGACCTCCCTGGCGGCATAAGCCAGCCAGGAAGGGCACGGGTCCAACAAACATGTGGTGGAACTCAGATGCCGCATAATCCTGTCCACTTCATCCTCGGAAATAGGATCGAACTCAGCCCAGATCACATCAGCCAGACTACTTGCACCGCGATCCTCAGACCACTGCACAGTGGAACACAACCCGCCCCGAATCTGCGCGATCTTATCTGACAGATATTGACCAAATTCCTCAGCCCTTCCCTGGAGAGGGTCCATCACCTCCCCCGGATGTAGGAGGGAGCGGGTGGCCCTAAACAGGATGGCTGGGCGGTTATCTGCGGATGCTATGAGGGTGGAGAGATAGGACCTTCTCGCCATCCCCACAGCTACCAGGTAAGTCCTAATATGGGCTCTTAGCTGGGCTCGATCGGCTTGGGAGCGGGTGGCCCTCCACCTGCTCTCTAAGCCCCTTCAACGGCACTTCATCTCCCGTAGCTCCTCAGTATACCAAGGAGCTACCCGGGATCCACGGCATGTGAGGGGACGCATGGGGACAACCCTGTCGAGGGCAGCCTCAGTGGCCTGCTGCCAAGCAGCCGCCAGGTCCTCGGCAGAGTTGTGGGCAAGGGAAGTGGGGAATGACCCCAGTTCCGCCTGGAACCTCTCAGGGTCCATTAGGCGTCTGGGGCGGAACCATCTAAGTGGCTCCTCATCCCAGCAGTGGGGAGCAGCCTGTTGGAAGACCAGCCGCAGGAGATAGTGATCAGACCATGGGACGGGCAGTGTTGTACAACTAGCCTGCCCTATATCACTACACCACTGTTTCGAGACAAAAACTAGGTCGAGAGTGTTTCCCCTGTGAGTTGGGCCTTGAATTATTTGGGTCAGGCCCATGGTCCCCATGGAGGCCATGAATTCCTGGGCCAAACCCGATGCCCCCCCAAGGGAAGGCAGGTTAAAATCACCCATGACAATAAGCCCCGAGAGGTCTGATCTCAGGGGTCACTGTGAATTGAAGACAGGCTTGCTGATCATTGGCCCTTCCTTTTCTCATGAGTCAACTTTCTATGCAAATAAGAGGTTTACATGTTTCTTCCATTGGGTGCAGCTGGGGCAGTACCCCATTTGCAGATCAGTGAACCTCCATAATGGCAAATTGGAAGCAGTGGCTTTCAAAGGTTTTTCTGAATCACGCCAGGTGCGTTAGAGACACTTTGCTCCAATTCACCCCATCTGGCGTCCCAAGTTGGACTATAACCAGCCTGATTAGTCAGGATCAGAGGTTTATCCATCCAGTAATAACTGAGGTGAAGCACGTCATAGTTCTACTCCCTTGCTTCATTTTGTAGCATTTTTTTTCTTGCAAGTTCATACAGGCATGACTTTGCTGGGGGAATTATGATGAACTGTGAGAGGAGCAATCTATTTCCCTGAGACTTTTGTTTCTGACATTACAAATGACCACAATCAGAAAAGCAAACAGCATAATTGAGTAATCTCAACAGCCTGCTTTAATGGAATTTGAGGAATTAAAATACAGATCTCAGCTTTATAAAGCTGTCGTTAGCCTAGTGGAGGTAAGTGTTTATGTATGGAATCTGCTCACAGTAATCCCACGTTAATAACTGGATGATGAAAAGCCATTGCACTAAAATAACCCTGATCGTAAAGAAAACACCCAAATCAAGCAACTAGGTCTTACAACATTACGCCTTCTGGTTGCCTGGAGGCATACACTAGAGGACAACAACAACAACAACAGCAACAACAACAACAACAAAATTAGATATAAAGTCTGATCCCACTGTGTTCCTTATAGGTGTACTGTACATAGGAAAATCATCTCTATATTTGTGACATATAATGTATCAGTCTTTGGAGTGTTTCCGTATTCTGTATCCACTTTCCTTTCACAGGTGTTGATCTTAGCTCCCAGCAGTGAAAGGTTTGACACTTCTAATTCAATTGTAAACATGTCTATGAAGCTGCCTTATACCAAATAATCCACTTGTATCTCATTATCTATGCAAACTGGGAGCAGTGTTCCAGAGTTTTCAGATTGAAGTTTTCTTTAGACCTTTCTGAAAATATCAGAAATTAAATTTAGCCTTTCTACCTGCAGATCTTCTGCTGTACAACACGTTTGATTCTTTCCATGACTACTCTGGCTAATATAACATAGGGTGCTTGCTTGAAAAGAGTTTGTTTAGTTTGAAAGTTTTTAAATCCAATATACCAATATACCAGTGGTGGGATTCAAAAATTTTACTACCAGTTCTGTGGGTGTGGCTTGGTGGGCACAAGGTGGCTTGGTGGGCATGGCAGGGGAAGTTTACTGCAAAATCCCATTCCCTCCCCACCCCACTAACCTGCTTTCCAGCTCCATTCTCCTGTATAGGGCAACAAAAGAAGACCCAGTCAATCAGCTGGGACTAGGGAGGCAGAGAATAGATGGGGGAGGGGTCAGTCAGAGGTGGTATTTTCTGGTTCTCCGAACTACTCAAAATTTCTACTACCGGTTTCCAGAACTGGTCAGAACCTGCTGAATGCCACCTCTGCAATATACTTGATTAAAAATACTCATTATTTCTATTGTACAGTTTAGGGGATGGACAGTAAAGAGATACCTATTCTGTTACATATATAGTATAGGTTTGGAATTACTTCCAAATCATATTGTCTTTATTTGTTGAAGGATTATATCATGGAAATAATTCTTTTAGTCACTGTGAAACCATTATTTTTATATAATTTGAGGTTGGGCCTCCCAAAGGGATGTCATAGACTGAGTAGTAACTGCCTTAGTTTAGTTGTTAAGGTCTTTCTTTCTCTCTCAACCTAACTTACATTGTAGAACTTTTATGAGGATGAACTGGAAGAAGAGAATCTTGACCTCACTGGAGAAACAATAGAAAATAGATAAAAAGATAGACATTGATAGATCAATCGAAAGATTCTATATGTCATTCATTGGATTTTGTATATTCATTCTACTTCATATTAAAAAGCCAATTAAATTTGAATCCCTGTAATTAATTTAATTTACGCTTTAATATATCATTTATTATTAACTACAATTGCTAAGTATAAGAAACCAAGGCAGTATATTATTGATCATTCTTTGGAATTTTTGTTGTTATGCCATTTGATCACTTGCTAGGAATTATGACAGTTGTAACTTCAATGAGCAAGCTAGAGAAGGTTGGAGTAGATATAATTGATTAAGCAAAACAAGTTTTACACATCCAAAAAAAGTTGAAATGCAGGGAGTTGATTAAATGAAACTATGATTTAATGCCACTAGATAAGTTCACAACAAAATTAAAATTGGATGTCTACTGGTTGTGGCTGCTAATCTTCCCATTACACATAGACCTCTGCTCAGAGTCCTTCTAATTTCTATGGTACCCATCTCCGGTTCAGACTCTTCCGACATGGGAGAGGTTCTCCTAATTCACTTCCCCAAATCTCTAAAGATTAGGTACTTGATTCAACTAAACATTAAATTTCTTTCCCACAAGGAAACAAAATCCCATCACTCTAAATATGTTTCCAGGCACTCACCAAAGGTTGTTTTTTAGCTAATTCCTCTAGTTAGCAGTCTTCAATGACCTTTTCAAATAGTAGTCAAACGTTTCAGTATTTAGTAACCGAAAATGGAAGCTTATCCAGGGACAATCAAAATGACCTTTTCCCCCCTCCAAATCACTATGCTGACATCAATGAAGAGACTGTCTGTATAGTATTTATTTTATTTTATTTTATTTAGACGTGTATGCCGCCCTCTCTCCCTAAGGACTCAGGGTGGCTAACCACATAAAACTCATACAAATTTACAATAAAAAACAATTAAACCAACTACAAGCCTAAACATTAAAATTCAATTAAAATTTAAAACCCTCTAAAAACAAACCCACCCACGCCCCCTTGGCTAGTCCAGACCGGCCTGTTCAAAAAGCCAGGTCTTAAGGTCACGGCGGAAGGAGCAGAGATTGGGGGCCAGACGAAGGCTCAAGGGGAGTTGGTTCCACAGGGTGGGCGCTCCCACAGAGAAGGCCCTGCCCCTGGGCACCGCTAACCAACAATATCTGGCTGACGGTATCCCAAGGAGGCCCTGTCTGTGTGAGCCTACAGGGATATCGGAGCGCGATGCCGCTCCGATCGCCCTGTACCATGTGATAGTACCATGTGTACCATGTGATAGTACCATGTGCTTGCCTGCAATGAGGACCCTTCATATCTGTAAAAGTTTCCATATGTGCTAAATGTGGAATTCCATTTCCGTATGGAATCTTTTGCACGTATGAGAAGCTGCCAAGCTGCAGATCACTGAACCACCCTTGTGGAGACAAGCTGTTCACTAATGGCACTAAAACAAATTAGACATGGGAGGTGCTATTTGCCATTCTTGGATGTTCACTTCTTCATTGGAAAAAAAGTCAGGGGGTAGAGATGCAAGTAGCATTCAGCTAACCCACATGCGAAGAGAAGGTGGGAGGGAGGGAGAGAGGAAGGGAGAGAGGGAGATTGATTTTCATGGCCACTTTGTGATGGACACAGTACTTTTTTCTGAATAAAGAAAAGCATGTTTGTGTTATTGGGTAATTCTCTTTAACACAAGGAAAAGTATGAACGAGAAAGACAGATATTGAAATGTTACTTTTCCTAGACAGCAATTCAGCATAACATTCACACTGTTGTACCCACATTTCCACTATTGTACCCACATCTCATGCTTTTGCAGAACTGCATATATCTACCACTAGTATTGTGACATTGTGACACTTTTCTTGCAGAAAAGATGCTACTATGGGAGCTGAGTAAACATTGCTGCCAGGCAAGTTTTAATAAACTTTAATTAAGTACAACTCAAGGCAAATCAGCAAGCATTGTCAGAAAATGGGAATGATTAACTATTTCATTCAACTTAGTTTGAGACTATTGTATATAAGAAATAATACCAAAGCTGCAGAATGATACCATGTACTACATGAAAAATAGTAGAAGATGGAACAATGAAAAACTTCTTTAAATAAACACAGGGGCTTATGCCCAGCTAGGCCCTGGTTTAGATTGGCCAAATGCAAACCACATGTGGCTTTACCATACTTTAATACTCTCCCTTGAGCAATTTCATCTGATAATCCTGTTATATTATTTTGTTGTGTTTTGATCACTGTTATTAGAGGAGCCCATCTGTGATTTTAATCCTCTCTCTCTTAATTAGCCCAGATGGCCAAGGACCAACAGAAGCAATTCCCTAACAGGCCTTAAAAGCTACAAAATGATTCCCACCAGTAAATAAATTTAAGCACGAAGGAAGCCCGTGTTTAAAAACATATCCTGGCTAATGTTTTGCACTGAGGAATAAAGCTTAATTTGTAGTCCCGGTTGTGTGTTCTGAGATGCCCCAGAGTAATCATAAATGTCTGCATATTTTTCATGATTACACCTCCATTGTTTTTAATCCTGTGCACAGGATTAAAATGTACATGTGCAGTTGATATAAATCCCATTGAATTTGATGAGGTTTACAGTATTTTTAGCGCAAATGCAAAGATTAGGTCCAGGTTAATAGTTAAATTGTCAGTGACAAAGATGTGTTACCACATCTAAGACTTAATTAAGATTGCATGCATGGAGAAGGAGCTGCCCACCAGATGCAATTCAGCTATAGTGCTTTCCATCATACCATTAGGTTTGTAAGCTGTATTATCTAACCTCAGGTAATATTTTAAATTTTTCCATGGGGCTTATAAAAAGAAGTTGAGAAATATATGTCACCTTTACTTTTTATAAATAACTCAAAGCGACAATCATGATATTCGTTCCCTTTTCTATTTTTGCCACAACAACAATCCTCTGAGGTGTGGGTTAGGCTGAGAAAGAGTGACTGGTTCTCCCAGCTGATCCAGATAAGGCAGGACTAGAACTCATAGCCTCTTGGTTCTAGCCCGATGTCTTAACCACTAGACCAAACTGAAAATCAGCATGTTTATATTGTATTTATGGTTACAAAACTTCGCATGTGCATGCAAATGTACACACATTTGAGTCAGGGATGGGCTTCAAAATTTTTAGCAATGGGTTCTCTGCCCAGTTGCTGGGTGGGTGTGGCCATGGTGGGCATAGCCTAGTCGGCCTCCTGCACCACAGTGGGTGGGGGGGGTGTTTTTGCCCTCCCTGGCCTCCACAGGCTTCCCTCAAGCCTCCAGGTGGGTGAAAATGGCCTCCCCAGGCTATGAAGGCTCTCTGGAAGCTGGAAACGAGCTCATTTTTGGCCTTCCCAAACTTCGAGAGACTCATTTTCACCCTCCCTGAGCCTCCATGCCCACCCGGCACTTACTTGCATCCTAAACAGGCCGCGTGGGGACTCCTTGGAGGGCCTGGGCGGGATGGTCAGGGACAGCCAGAAATGGGATTTAGGGGTTCTCAGAACTGTGCAGAATCTTAGCTACAGGATCTCCCAAACCCCTGTGGACTGCCAGCAGCCCACCCCTGCTCTGAGTCAATCTTGATTCCTAGGGACTATCTGGATCTGTCCCTGCAGTATTCTTTGTTATGTATGCAGGTTTAAAGTCATTGGTTTAGTTTGAACTGTTCTTGTAAAATGTAAGAAATGATTGGTTTAAAAAGTGTGGGAAAACCCTGCACTCTGATTGGCTGGCAACTGTGGCTGCTGGCTATAAGTAGCAGCCGCAGCCCAGCCAAAGTGGGTTCGTTCTGAGCTGTAGTCACTAATAAACAAACAGCTTGAAGCACTCCGCGTCTGTCTCTTCATGCAAACTTAACACTGGCGATGAAGGTGGGATCTCCCTGAAGAAGAAGGCAACGCGGAACAGAAGGAGAGAGATGGCTGCGCTGAACACCCCCAGCCCCATTCGATCCGACGGCAGAAGACTGGGAGACGATGCAGATCATTTCCAAATGTATCTGGAAGGAAACGATCTTCCGACATTTCCGAGAAGCGGAAGAGGGCGGTCTTTCTCACGCACTGCGGTCCGCAGTTTTCAAGATGGCAAAGGCATTGGCGGAGCTGCAGACATGAAGGTAATGGAATGGCCTGACTTAGAAAAGTTGTTAAGAGCCCATTACGCGCCACAAGTATCGTGCCTCATTAAGAGACACGAGTTTTACCGTCGGGATCAAGGGGAAAGCGAAAACGTAAACAACTTCATGGCAAGTTTAAGAGACATTGGGGTGCATGTGAATTTAACAATTTAGAAGAGGCCATGCATGATCGATTTGTTCTGGGCCTTAAAGACAAGGTGCTTCAGAGCAAGTTATTACTAAGACCTAAGATCACGCTGAAGGAAGCAATAGAAGAGGCCTCTTCAGCAGAAGCTACCAAGTCCTCAGCAGCAGCCATGAAGAAAATTAACAGGCCACAAGCCATCCTGATGTGGAAAAGTCCACAACAACTCATTGTGAGCAAATAGATTCTGAGTCAGACTGTAGTGAGGTGGAGGAAGGAATTTATAGACTCAGAATGGAGCGGAAAAAGAAAGACCTGGGAAGAAAGAGGCAAGATTTCTACTGCAGAGGTTGTGGGGAAGCCACCCCGCACTGAATGCAAGTTCCTAGATACCATCTGCCTCCGTTGTGAAAAAAGAGGACACCTAGCAAGAGTCTGCAAATCATCCAGAACTCCACCCAACAGAAGGAAGTTTCCTGACAAAGAATTCAAGCCCAACAACTCAGTGAGAAAATGGGCGCAGCACAGAAGCAAAGGGAAGAATGAAACTCATCAGACAGTAACTATTGGTCATTCTTCTTCTATCAATAACAGAAAAGTGCATGTCAAGGTACTAATTGAAGGAAGGCCTTGCCAAATGGAAGTGGACTCAGGCTCATATTTATCTATGGTGTCATGGGACACTATTCACAGACTACTCCCAAACATTCAGAAGAAGCATTTCAAGAAGCAAGCACTGACTCTTAAAGACTACCAAGGGAACAAGATTCCAGTAGTTGGAACAAGAGAATTCAACGTGAAGTTCAAAGGCCACACCAAACGCTTGCCCCTGACCATCGTGGACAAGGATCGCCCAAGCTTGCTGGGACTTGAGTGGTTCAAGCCACTAGGCATCGAGGTGACTGGCATCAATCACGTGAGCAACACTGAATGGGAGGAGGCCTTGAAGTCTGAGTTTCCAGAGGTCTTCAGCGATGGATTGGGCAAGTATATGGGGACCCCTATCACTTTCAATCTAGATCCCAAGGTGCCACCAATTGCTTAAAGCCCAGAAGGGTCCCATTTGCCTTAAAGGAAAAATTGATGCACAATTAGATAAACTAATAGCTCAAGGAGTTTTAGAGCCCACTGACCACTCCAGGTGGGAGACACCCATAGTCACACCAGTCAAGACTGATGGGTCAGTGAGAATCTGTGGAGACTATAAGGGGACATTGAACCATGCGCTTCAACAGAGCACATATCCAGTTCCAGTGGTGCATCATTTATTACATTCACTTGGCAGGGGCACAGTCTTTGCCAAATTGGATCTGGCCCAGGCATATCAACAATTAACAGTTGATGATGCCACTGCAGAGGCCCAAACCATTGTGACTCATAGAGGTGCTTTCAAATGTAAAAGGTTACAGTTTGGAGTAAGCGTGGCACCAGGCATCTTCCAAAGCCTTATGGAAAGGATGCTCCAAGGACTGCCAGGGGTAGTACCTTACTTTGATGATGTGTTAATCTCTGCTGAAAATGACACTCAGTTACAAGAGAGACTCAGAGAAGTCCTTACCAGATTCAAAAAAGCGGGGTTAAAAGTCAAGGAAGAAAAATGCACTCTTAGAACTGACAAGGTTGAGTTCTTGGGCTATATGATTGACAAGCATGGTATCCACCCCACAGATGCCAAGGTTCAGGCAATCAAAGAAGCCCCTAGACCAAAATGTAAAACAGATTTGCAAGCCTTCCTTGGACTCATTAACTTTTATCACATGTTCCTACCTCAGAAGGCAACCATTGCAGAACCACTGCACAGATTATTAGACAAAAGTCTGCGTGGGTCTGGGGCAGAAAAGAAAATCTGCATTTAACAATATTAAAAGACTAATCACGTCTGATGCTGTACTGATACAGTTCTCTGAGAATTTGCCTGTTGTACTGACTTGTGATGCATCCCCTTTTGGAGTGGGTTTTTTGAGCCACAGGCTTCCCAGCGGGAGGGAAGCTCCTATTGCATTTTACTCTCGCACCTTGACCAAAGCAGAGAGGAACTACAGCCAACTGGACAAGGAAGCCTTGGCAATTGTTGCAGCTGTCAAGAAATTCCATGAGTATTTATATGGGAGAACATTTACCATTGTCACAGATCACAAACCTCTGTTAGGCATTGTGGCAGGAGACAAACCTACCCACTATCCTGTCACCAAGAATGCTGAGGTGGACTGAATTTCTTGCTGCTTATTCATACAAACTCATCCACAGGCCTGGCAAAGACATTGGGCATGCAGATGCTTTGAGTCGCTGCCCACTTCCTTCTCACACCGAGGACTTTGCTCCTGAGACTTACACCTTTTTCCTAGAAACTGTTGCCAAGCTTCCAGTACACGCTGCTGAAATTGCCAGAGAGACTGCCAAAGACACTGTATTGGCTCCTGTTATAGGCTGGATTAAGAAAGGTTGGCCTCTTCAAGATCTGCCTCAACTTGCCCAACCTTTTAAATCCAGGCAAACTGAATTATCTGTATTAAGAGGATGTATTTTGTGGGGTAACAGGATGGTTATTCCTACAAAACTGCAAAAGAGGTTTTGGAAATGTTACATGAGGGTCATCCAGGTATTGTCAGAATGAAGGGATTGGCCAGGAGTTATGTATGGTGGCCAGGTATTGACAAAATGGTTGAAAACTGGGTTGCATCTTGTCCCAACTGTCAGGTAGTCAGGCCTGCCCCACCTCTCACCCCCAAACAGGAATGGGAATGTCCTAGGGGCCCATGGTCCAGGATTCACATTGATTTTGCTGGCCCTACCAGAGGGCACACTTTCCTTATTATAGTAGATGCATATTCCAAATGGCTAGAGGTCATCCCTATGGCATCCACCACAACTGATGCTATCATGAAACAGGTTAAAAGCTTTGTTACCTGATGTACTGATGTACTGACTGACATGGTCCTCAATTTACATCCAAACTTTTTGAATCATATCTAGCACAGCAGGGTATCAGACATGCCCTGACAGCCCCTGGGCATCCTTCGGCTAACGGCCGGGCTGAACGTATAGTACGATTTACCAAGCAAAAACTTCAGCAACTGGGTCCAGGGGACATCACTGAGAAAGTTGAAAAACTACACAGTGTCCAGCATATCACTCCCAACCCCTCAACTAACTTATCCCCAGCAGAGTTGTTGATGGGTAGGAAACTCAGGTCTCCCCTTGACCGCCTTCATCCCACTTATGCACCCAACACACCACTAGATTCCACTAGCAAAATTCGCACATTCACTGTGGGTGATTCTGTTTATGCTGAGAACCTTATGGGTGAACCATTATGGATTCCTGCTGAGATAACCCAAATCACAGGCCCCAGGTCTTACAGGGTACTAATGGAGGATGGTGTCCTCTGCAGCAGGCACATTGATCAGTTAAGATCCAGATTGCCTCAGGAGCATCGGTTTTGCTCCTCTCTGGTTCCCATACCTACTGCCTCTTCTGGGGGGGAAGGGGAGGATCATGAGTGTAATGAACAAGCAAGAATCAACTCCATGTGTAACGAGCTAACATGACAGGAACCATCCCAAAACCTGTCACAATACCAACAACCATTTTCACAAATGGAAGATTGCACATCATTACCTGATTTAGGTGCTGACATTGGGTTGCAGATGGATTGGGAGGAGAGACCAGGTTGTAGTAACCAAACAGGTTCTACCATTACTACAAGTCCTAGTAAGGAAATGTCAGCAGACACATTTCCTCCCTCAGAAGGTGAGAACCTTAAAACATCTGAAACACATAGGTCTCAATGTACACGTAAGAGCCCCACCTATTTAAAAGAATACATTAGATAGGCTGGGGTTTGAGTATGGACTGAACCTAGTGGGGAGGGGAGTTATGTATGCAGGTTTAAAGTCATTGGTTTAGTTTGAACTGTTCTTGTAAAATGTAAGAAATGATTGGTTTAAAAAGTGCGGGAAAACCCTGCACTCTGATTGGCTGGCAACTGCGGCTGCTGGCTATAAGTAGCAGCCGCAGCCCAGCCAAAGTGGGTCCGTTCTGAGCTGTAGTCACTAATAAACAAAGAGCTTGAAGCCCTCCACGTCTGTCTCTTCATGCAAACTTAACATTCTTGGCATTGTTTTAGAAGTGGTTTGGCATTGCCTTCTCTCTAAGGCTGAAAGGGTATGACCAAATCACCCAGATGACTTCCTGCCTAAATTGAAATTAGAAACCACAGTTTCTTAATTTCTAATCCAGTGCCTTTACACCAAATTGCTTCCCTCCCAATATGATGGCAAAACAATAGAAATGAATACTAAAGACTTCCTGTCTTTAAAAAAACCCAGCAACCCACAAAATACAGCTGCAAAATGTATTTATTTCCTTGTCTGTTGATTCATTCAACTAAAGTCACCCTTTGATGAATAACTAGCAAAAATTAATCGCTAACACAATCCTCACATTGTGCAATGGGAGTAAACTAATGGCCTTACAACAAGATCTCCCTGTAAACCATACAGATGGCAAGAAAAACCTAAAACCAATTTGGGGCGGAAAAACCCACAAGTGCTAAAAGAAGAATTCAGTATGATTTTGCCAGTCAGAAAGTCTGCACTGGTAGCAATGTATATATTGGAGCCTATCATGATTCAGTTACAGTGCCTCGGTAGTACTGCAGATTGGAAAAATAAAGTCTATAGTAACCTCAAGATTATCTCCAAGATCTTTGGTTCTTCACCAAGAGCCTTGGTGGTGCAGGCTGTTAAATGCCTAGCACTTAAGTTCCAGCTGCCTGCAATTAGTGCAGGCTCGAATCTCACCAGGCTCAACGTTGACTCAGCCTTCCATCCTCTCGGGGTAGGTAAATTGAGGAGCCAAGATTGTTGGGGAAATAAGCTGACTTGTAAAATGCCGCTTAGTAATAAGCAGGCATATACAATGGAATGAAGGCTATTGCTGAGCGCATTGGGTTGTATCCCAAAAATTGTAAGCCACCCTGAGTCTTCAGAGAGGCGGCATATAAATGTAATTAAAAAAAAAGATCTGTCAAACTACAACTCTTATTATCTTCGATCAGACTAACCTTTATCAACGTGTACTAAGGATGATAGGAGTTATATCGTGAGGACACTTGGGGAAGTTTAATCTGTAGGAATGTATGGGATATCTCAAGTTAGATCCCATGCAGCCAGTCCTCTTAGGAAATGCCTGCATTCTTGTTCTGAAAAGAAAAGAGGGAAGGAAGGTATGCTCTGATCCATTCCTTATTCAATGAATGGGAAAGAGAGAATGAAAAGAAATAGAACAGACTGTGTAAGCCTACATATAAGGTCTATGGATGAAAGATGATTTGTAAATGATGCAGGACTACATCTTTGAAAGGAAACCTCCGGATTAGTCCCATCGAACAAGAGATCACCTACTGAGATTTAAAGCAAAGTAGTCCAACTTAACTAATGATTTTTAAAGCTTTGCCTGGTTACATCAAGGTCAGAAGAATTAATGCAGGCCAGATGGTTATGTTATCATATTGTCTCACTCTGCTTGAAGCTTATACTGTAATCCTTATCATACAAAGCAAATCGTTTTAATGTAGAGATATCAGTGTATTTAGCTAAAGCAGAAAAAATGGACTTTTTTTTAAAAAAAAAGATGAAACAAAGAAAGTCGTGTTTCCTTTTGTGGAGAATAGAACAGATCCGATTAATCTTTACTAATAGGTACTTACTATAGAGATAAATTTTTAGAGGGTGCCTTTTTTAAAAAGGAAGGAAGTTGCAAATAACTGCATTGTATGGCAATATAATTGGACTTCTGCAAAAAATTTACAATCATTTGAGAAATGGAATTATTATCAGGAAAAGAATTGCAAAGACTGAGATTTATCATATAAGATAATTCTATATGGTTCATGGATTACTGTATTTCTATCCTACACACTTCCATTAAAATCCACCTATGGTAACTAACAAAATAATTTAACGTCATAAACAGAGTCCTAACAAACATTGAAATACATTAAAACATAATATTTTGTATCATCTATTAATCCAGTGCTTCCCAATTTTGGGAATAAATTGAATAAAAGTGTTTTTTTCTCCCTCTGGATAATCATATATGAACCCAGTACCCAGTTACAGTAGAGTCAGAAGTTCTCCAAGACCAATTACAAGGTGGTAATTATTTTATTCTCATACAAAATAATGAAATTGTGGTTCATGTTTTCTGTTGGTAGGGACCCTAGGCCAGTCAATAAGAACATTGGAAAATACCAAGTCCAGGAGACTTAAGACATTGAATTGTACTAAATCATCTGGATCATTATTGTTTCTCTCTTAACTAAAGACAGGCTTGCTAAAGATCAGAACTAACATGGATAACATTCTAATTTAAAAGCCAAGTCTGCGGAACAGAAATGGCAGTTATATTATCTGTGAGCCTAAACTCTGCTATCTCACTACATGGCTCTCTTTCATTCTTGCCAGAATTATCAATCAGCAATTCCCTTATGTATAATCATTTGATGTACTAACATTTGCTTTACCTTGTTTTACTGATCCATCTTATATCAGATTACGTTTGTATTTACTGGGATTTATGGCTGTATTACTGCCTCTCAGCCCACACAGATCTGGCTAATTTTTCAATTAGAGCAATTGAATGCTATTCCTAGGAAAAGGTTCTTAAACTTCAGTGTTGGTTTCAAAATTGGGCTATTCTTGAAATACAAATTAATTTTGAACGACCCTTTTCTTCTTTCTCTTGATTATAGATGCAGCCTGATTTGAATATTTATCTTAAGGAACACTGAAATTTTTAGACCTTCCAGAAATAATAAAATGAATTTGATTGAATGCTAAACTAAGCATTGTGATATGAATAAATACCATCCAGTCAGTTTTATTTTTACTTTGTGTAACTAGACCTGCCGATAAAATTGTTTTGTGATGCACAATTGGTTTAACCAGCCTACTTCATCCATTTCTTCCATTTGGGGTTTAATCACCTGTTTAAAGAGTTAATGTAGAGAAAAGACAAATTTAAGAGCTCTTTAATATTTAGTGTTTAGGAATATAGGAAACTATTCTTAATCAGGGCAGACTTTTGATTAACATCTCACTAAATTTTCAACTCTGGTTGGTGGTGTATTTTGGGAAGAGAAATTTGTTGTATAACCTGATCCTTTTAATTATAAAGGCAATAAAAGAAATACAAGAAAAGCTCCAGGGTAGAGAGCTTTTCCATTTTTTTTAGTGAAATATAGCAGCAGCGACAACAAAACGAATAACTCAGTAATAGTACAATACAAAAAACTATATACCACATGGTGCTCAAAATAAATCAAACTTAGAAGAAGAAAAATTAAACTAAGGAAAAATGAAAACTTCATATGCTATTAATATAAACATAATTCAATCCTTAAACTTTTTATTAAATTTAGGTAGGAGATGACCAGCTGAGCATCAGCAGTTTGGAGTCTCTATGCCCTCATAAAAGACCTAAGTCAATTCCCACTTGAAGCCCATTGGCTCTTACCTAGTGTCAATTTGCCTTGAACATTGGTAGTTCAGATTTTTGTGTACAGGTAGCATGGAATAAACTTGTTCTACTTTTGAACTCTATCCTGGCCTCTGTCTTCTTGCACCTAAACTATGTAGAAACATATTGCTTCAGCTTATTTTTAAAATATAAAATATTTCCCTCCATTTTACCTTTAATATTCTTATGAATGTTGAAAGCCCCGCAAACTGCATGAGAAATAAACAAAATTATACAGTTCATAAGAACAATATAAACACAGTTTGTAGGGAGGGAGGGGGAGGGGGAGGGAGAGGAGAGGGAGAGAGAGAGAGAGAGATTCCCATTGGCAAGAAGAAAAGAAACTAGGAAACCATTTGGTGAACTGGGTGACCTGGAATATCCAGGATGCAATATTTGGTTCAGTAAAACAACATGCAAGATGAATAATATGATGAGTCTAATTGCAAATATGGAACTTGTTAGATAGCTTGAATTTAAGTTTACACACCCTGAGCCTCTCTGAGCTTTTCCCCATATGTGCACAAAATTACAGCTTAACTGTTCTTAAAAGAAGCAAAAAGCAGCAAGTCTATCTAGCTCTATGATTAAATACTTGCAACACCCATATAAGAGGCTGTCTAATGCATCAAACCCATTGGTTAAGACAAATACTACATATGCAGTTAGGAGCTTTAGCCAAGTCATATTAAGTGGAAATAGCCCCACAGCTTCCAGGTTGTGGAATATCTTTAATCCAAAAACAGATAAATGACCCAGTATTGTGAGCACTGCTGCTTAAGGTTTTCTCAATAAAGATTAGGGTTACCAAATCAGTATTGCAAAAATCTGGACTAGGAAAGAGATCTAGAAAACTCTTTTATCCATCTACTGGTTGTCTGGAATTTTGCAGGCCAGATATATTAGCCCTATTTTAAAATACCTTAGGTTCATCCATTTACCTTGTAGGCCCCAGTGAGTAACATTACTTGTTAAGTTTGCATGAAGAGACAGACGCAGAGTGCTTCAAGCTCTTTTGTTTATTAGTGACTACAGCTCAGAACTTTGGCTGGGCTGCGGCTGGGCTGCGGCTGCTACTTATAGCCAGCAGCCGCAGTTGCCAGCCAATCAGAGTGCAGGGTTTTCCCGCACTTTTTAAACCAATCATTTCTTACATTTTACAAGAACAGTTCAAACTAAACCAATGACTTCAAACCTGCATACATAACACCCCACCCCACTAGGTTCAGTCCATACTCAAACCCCATCTATCTAATGTATTCTTTTAAATAGGTGGGGCTCTTACGTGTACATTGAGACCTACGTGGTTCAGATGTTTTAAGGTTCTCACCTTGTGAGAGAGGAAATGTGTCTGCTGACATTTCCATACTTGGACTTCTGGTAATAGTAGAACCTGTTTGGTTACTACAACCTGGTCTCTCCTCCCAATCCATCTCCAACCCAATGTCAGCACCTAAGTCAGCTAGTGATGTACAGTCTTCCACTTGTAAGAATGGATTTTGGCATTGTGACAAGTTTTGGGATGGTTCCTGTCGTGTTGGCTCATTACACATGGGGTTGATTCTTGCTTGCTGTTATTACTCATGATCCTCCCTTCCCCTAGAAGAGGTACTAGGTGTGGGAACCAGAGAGGAGCGATTGCGATGTTCCTGAGGTAATCTGGATCTAAGCTGATCAACGTGCCTGCTCCAGAGGACACCATCCTCTGTTTGTACCCTGTAAGACCTAGGGCCTGTGATTTGGGTTATCTCAGCAGGAATCCATAATGGTTCACCCATAAGGTTCTTAGCATAAACAGAATCACCCACAGTGAATGTGCGAATTTTGCTAGTGGAATCTAGTGGTGCTGGGTGTGTAAGTGGGATGAAGGCGGTCAAGGGGAGACCTGAGTTTCTACCCATCAACAACTTGCTGGGGATAAGTTAGTTGATGGGTTGGGAGTGATATGCTGGACACTGAGAAGTTTTCAACTCAGTGATGTCCCCAGGACCCAATTGCTGAAGTTTTTCCTTGGTAAATCGTACCATGTTCAGCCCGCCGTTAGCGAAGGATGCCCAGGGCTGTCAGGGCATGTCTGATACCCTGCTGTGCTAGATATGATTCAAAAAGGTTGGATGTAAATTGAGGACCATTGTCAGATACGAGGACATCAGGTAACCCATGAGTTACAAAAAGCTTTTTAAGCTGTTTGATGACAGCTTCAGCTGTGGTGGATGCCATAGGGATAACCTCTAGCCATTTGGAATATGCATCTACTATAATGAGGAAAGTGTGCCCTCTGGTAGGGCCAGCAAAATCAATGTGAATCCTGGACCATGGGTCATTCCCATTCCTGTTTGGGGGTGAGAGGTGGGGCAGGCCTGACTTCCTGACAGTTGGGACAGGATGCAACCCAGTGTTCAACCATTTGTCAATACCTGGCCACCATAACTCCTGGCCAATCCTTCATTCTGACAATACCTGGATGACCCTCATGTAACATTTCCAAAACCTCTTTTTGTAGTTTTGCAGGAATAACCACCCTGTTACCCCACAAAATACATCCTCTTAATACAGATAATTCAGTTTGCCTGGATTAAAAGGTTGGGCAAGTTGAGGTAGATCTTGAAGTGGCCAACCCTTCTTAATCCAGCCTATAATAGGAGTCAATACAGTGTCTTTGGCAGTCTCTCTGGCAATTTCAGCAGCAGTACTGGAAGCTTGGCAACAGTTTCTAGAAAAAGGTGTAAGTCTCAGGTGCAAAGTCCTCAGTGTGAGAAGGAAGTGGGCAGTGACTCAAAGCATCTGCATGCCCAATGTCTTTGCCAGGCCTGTGGATGAGTTTGTATGAATAAGCAGCAAGAAATTCAGTCCACCTCAGCATTCTTGGTGACAGGATAGTGGGGTAGGTTTGTCTCCTGCCACAATGCCTAACAGAGGTTTGTGATCAACAATGGTAAATGTTCTCCCATATAAATACTCATGGAATTTCTTGACAGCTGCAACAATTGCCAAGGCTTCCTTGTCCAGTTGGCTGTAGTTCCTCTCTGCTTTGGTCAAGGTGCAAGAGTAAAATGCAATAGGAGCTTCCTCCCGCTGGGAAGCCTGTGGCTCAAAAAACCTCCCACTCCAAAAGGGGATGCATCACAAGTCAGTACAATAGGCAAATTCTCAGAGAACTGTATCAGTACAGCATCAGACGTGATTAGTCTTTTAATATTGTTAAATGCAGATTGTTCTTTTCTGCCCCAGACCCACAGACTTTTTGTCTAATAATCTGTGCAGTGGTTCTGCAATAGTTGCCTTCTGAGGTAGGAACATGTGATAAAAGTTAATGAGTCCAAGGAAGGCTTGCAAATCTGTTTTACATTTGGTCTAGGGCTTCTTTGATTGCCTGAACCTTGGCCTCTGGGGTAGATACCATGCTTGTCAATCATATAGCCCAAGAACTCTACCTTGTCAGTTCTAAGAGTGCATTTTTCTTCTTGACTTTTAACCTCCTCTGCTTTTGAATCTGGTAAGGACTTCTGAGTCTCTTGTAACTGAGTGTCATTTTCAGCAGAGATTAACACATCATCAAAGTAAGGTACTACCCCGGCAGTCCTTGGAGCATCCTTTCCATAAGGCTTTGGAAGATGCCTGGTGCCACGCTTACTCCAAACTGTAACCTTTACATTTGAAAGCACCTCTATGAGTCACAATGGTTTGGGCCTCTGCAGTGGCATCATCAACTGTTAATTGTTGATATGCCTGGGCCAGATCCAATTTGGCAAAGACTGTACCCCGCCAAGTGAATGTAATAAATGATGCACCACTGGAACTGGATATGTGCTCTGTTGAAGATGCATGGTTCAATGTCCCCTTATAGTCTCCACAGATTCTCACTGACCCATCAGTCTTGACTGGTGTGACTATGGGTGTCTCCCACCTGGAGTGGTCAGTGGGCTCTAAAACTCCTTGAGCTATTAGTTTATCTAATTGTGCATCAATTTTCTCCTTTAAGCAAATGGGACCCTTCTGGGCTTTAAGTTAATTGGTGGCACCTTGAGATCTAGATTCAAAGTGATAGGGGTCCCATATACTTGCCCAATCCTTCGCTGAAGACCTCTGGAAACTCAGACTTCAGGCCTCCTCCCATTCAGTGTTGCTCACGTGATTGATGCCAGTCACCTCAATGCCTAGTGGCTTGAACCACTCAAGTCCCAGCAATCTTGGGCGATCCTTGTCCACGATGGTCAGGGGCAAGCGCTGGTGTGGCCTTGAACTTCACTTGAATTCTCTTGTTCCAACTACTGGAATCTTGTTCCCTTGGTACTCTTTAAGAGTCAGTGCTTGCTTCTTTTGAAATGCTTCTTCTGAATGTTTGGGAGTAGTCTGTGAATAGTGTCCCATGACACCATAGATAAATATGAGCCTGAGTCCACTTCCATTTGGCAAGGCCTTCCTTCAATTAGTACCTTGACATGCACTTTTCTGTTATTGATAGAAGAAGAATGACCAATAGTTACTGTCTGATGAGTTTCATTCTTCCCCCTTCTGTGTGCTCCCATTTTCTCACTGAAGTTGTTGGGCTTGAATTCTTTGTCAGGAAACTTCCTTCTCTTGGGTGGAGTTCTGGATGATTTGCAGACTCTTGCTAGGTGTCCTCTTTTTTCACAAAGGAGGCAGATGGTCTAGGAACTTGCATTCAGTGCGTGGGGTGTCTTCCCCACAACCTCTGCAGTAGAAATCTTGCCTCTTTCTTCCC
The DNA here is from genome assembly GCA_009733165.1 of Naja naja. Classification (NCBI taxonomy): domain Eukaryota; kingdom Metazoa; phylum Chordata; class Lepidosauria; order Squamata; family Elapidae; genus Naja; species Naja naja. Next base: position 64,783,118 of record CM019150.1, read on the forward strand.
AGGTCTTTTTTTCCGCTCCATTCTGAGTCTATAAATTCCTTCCTCCACCTCACTACAGTCTGACTCAGAATCTATTTGTTCACAATGAGTTGTTGTGGACTTTTTCCACATCAGGATGGCTTGTGGCCTTGTTAATTTTCTTCATGGCTGCTGCTGAGGACTTGATGGCTTCTGCTGAAGAGGCCTCTTCTATTGCTTCCTTCATGCCATCTTAGGTTTCATTAATAACTTGCTCTGTAATACCTTGTCTTTAAGGCCTAGAACAAATCGATCGCTCATGGCCTCTTCTAAGTTGTTAAATTCACATGCACCCCAATGTCTCTTAAACTTGCCACAAAATCATCTACATTTTCGCTTTCCCCTTGATCCTGACGGTAAAACTGTTCTTAATGAGGCACGATACTTTGGCGCTGTAATGGGCTCTTAACAGCTTTTCTAAGTCAGGCCAGTCCATTACCTTCACGTCCTAGCTCCCACCAATGCCTTCGCCATCTTGAAAACTGCGGACCGCAGGCGTGAGAAAGACCGCCTCGCTCGCTCTTGAAATGTCAGCAAGATCGTTTCCCTCCAAATACATTTGGAAACGATCCACATCCAACTCCCAGTCTTCTGCCGTCGGATCGAACGGGCTGGGGGTGTTCAGCGCAGCCATCTTGCTTCTTCTGTTCCGTTGCTTCTTCTTCAGGGGAATCCCACCCTCATCGCCAATGTTAAGTTTGCATGAAGAGACAGAAGTGGAGTGCTTCAAGCTCTTTTGTTTATTAGTGACTACAGCTCAGAACGAACCCACTTTGGCTGCTGCCTGCTACTTATAGCCAGCAGCCGCAGTTGACAGCCAATCAGAGTGCAGGGTTTTCCCGCACTTTTTAAACCAATCATTTCTAACATTTTACAAGAACAGTTCAAACTAAACCAATGACTTTAAACCTATATACATAACAATTATAATACACTTTGTTATAATTTTACTAATTATAAGTAATTGTGTCTTGAAAATGCTGGGAAACATCTACCAATGGAGGACTAGAGCTATGCCAAAAATGCAATGGTTGTTTCATGACTTCCATTATTTCCACACAGCTAAACTAGCTTGACCTTCTTTCTTCCAGAAGTTATTATACAAATCTATTTGTACCATGAGAATCATCTTCAATATAATTTTACCTTGTCAAAATATTGCTGTTAAAGAGTCAAGAGCTCATCCTAGAACACTCCTTCAACTGCTAGGCCATTTCTAGAGGAGAAATGTGAATCAGTACAAGATTTAGGGAGCCACAGGAATTGGGCTCCCAAAATAGGGTTAAACAGTCATAGATCTTAGCTCTGACTGAACTCGTTTCCAAATCATTCAGTCTAATAGGGCTAAAAATGTAAAAGAAGCTAGGCTACTAAAAAAATGAGTGTGAATGTGCACATATGTATATGTCCAAACACATTCTACATTATAGCAATAAAAGGACCCAAGACTGTTGGGGGCAATAAGCTGACTTTGTAAAAATGCCACTTAGTAATAAGCAGGCATATACAATGGAATGAAGGCTATTGCTGCGCACACTGGGTTGTATCCCAAAAATTGTAAGCCGCCCTGAGTCTTCAGAGAAGGGAGGCATATAAATGTAATTAAAAAAAAAGATTACATAACTCCCAGGAATGGGTTAAATTTTAAAGAAGGTCAAAAGCAAAACCTTTCCTCTTTGTCTGCTTCCCCTATTCCATTGGGTTTTTAAGGGGGAAAAAAAGATCAAATAGGTGATACCTGTGCTTTCACCTCTAGGTATGTAGTAAAAATGAAATTAATTATAAATATAGTGGCATTCCAAGGTTTTAAATTAAAGCAGTGTGAATGGGATGGGATACAATATTTTAAAAGAACAACCTGTCTGTTTTCCTTCCCTACGGTATCCCAAAACACCATTTATAACTCCAGAAGATAGCTGATATTGACTAAAGCATCAACCTGTGATTTGGCTTTCGGCTAAATGTACTGTTTGCTTGAGGCAGGCATAAAACAGCACATTATTGGTTTGTTATCAATTTAGAAGTGAGCTATTGATCCATAGTCTATTGGAAAATTATCAGCCTGGAGATTCTTATTCCAATTTGTTGTAATGTACATGTTGTGTTCTTTAATACATGGATGATCATCTATTCCCCCGTTGCCATTTAGAATTTAATTTCCACAGGGAACCATTTTGTATGGCCAGGTTGCCATGCTGAAAATGTGACTGGGCTCTCCCAGTCTGTATTGGATGATGAGACAATAAAGGCAGGCTAACCTGGGAGCTACAAAAAATCATAACACAGCTTTCAAACTTACAGGAAAACAAAAAAAAGGGTATAGTACACTTCAACATTAAATTATTATTATTTTCTTTTCTGTTTATGGGACAAAGAAAGACAAGATGCTTTATAGTAAGCAATATGGACACTGCATCTCTTACTTTTTTAGAAAATCTACTCACATAAACATTCAAGTTAACTTTGCATCAATCTGACTCCATTACATTTTAGTATGATTAAACCAAGTTCAGCTAAAGATTACAATCAACATACATTTTGTCTAAAATTGTTCTATCAAGAGAAGTGTCTTATAGCCTTAGCAGCTTTAAGATACGTGAACTTCAACTCCCAGAATTCCCCAGCCAGAATGTGCACATATGTTAAAGTTACTAAGACTGAGAAAAATTGATCAAAAGTATAAAAGATCAGAGATCCAGTTTTTGTCTGCAAAAAATTTGTTTAGGCAACTTCCCACCAAATGGTGATTTTGGGTGAAATGAGCTGTAATTTTTATCATACCCACTGAGATGGCTGTCTGCATTTACTATTTTTAAGGCTAGTAAGAAATGGGCAAGCTCAATGAGATTGTGATTTGTAACAGAAAAGACCCCTAAAATGTGCCATTGGATCTTCAGAAATCACACACATATCTCAAATATCCCTGCTACTGGCAAGAAAGGACAAATTTTATTTTTGCACCAGCAGGACACTCTTTGCTCTTCTTAATAGAAAATAGGGCCCTTCCTGAGC